>JBBPMW010000004.1:0-58189 GCA_038090535.1 Tylopilus alboater | reverse complement strand
ATGAGGAGTTGTAGAGTGCGTATGTCACACCCAGTGCCTGCGCCTGCAGCTATATACTGCAAATCATGCCATTTTTCCAAATGCTATACCCACCTACTTGAATTAGATTCCGTTCATTCGGTGGATGCCATAATACTTTCTGATCGCCACGACGGGGACGCGAATTGGCATCAGTCTCACCGCAGCAGTTCGCAGCGGTATCAAGAAATACGGCAGCGTGTCATTGAGGACGAGGGAAAGGGTTCTCGCCCTAATGCGTCGCACAGGCTTATCTACCTGGCCAAGACTTTTACAACATGCAAGGCCATAGCACCCGAGGTGACCAAACATGGCTGGTATGATCGATTTGCACAGACGACATCGATTCCAGTGAGTCATCACTTTGAATCCCCTCTTCTGTCGACTACATCACGCCCAGATTGCAAAAAGTCCCGCGAAGGCGTTGGTTGGGTTGCCAGACGACATCGACGGTGACGAGCCATATGATAGCTACACCTCGGATCACTCTCCTCTAAGAAACTCGGCAATACGGTCGTCAAAAGGCAGTGACCTCCAAATGACCGATTCTCTCCAAATATCGACCTCCGCTTCACCAGGAGGCATGGACGGAGTTCAATCCCCTCGCCAGTCTAGCTTGTCGGTCATCCCTGATTCTCTCTCGCCTGTCGTTGATCCAATGTCTCCCTTGCCCAAATCGACCACCCTCCAAGCACTTGGCAGTCCCACCGGCGCAAAATTTGGGACACAGCACGATATTTCGAAGTACACCACGCCTTCGAGTGCAGGGCGACCTCATATAGTGGAGTCCCTTTCATATGCCATTGCAGATGATCCGGAAAATCTCAGCGACTTGACCGATCTCCCGACGGAAATCGATTCTCCACCGCGCAGCTCGATTATTGCCTTCCCGGTTCCGAAAACACCGGACCAACGGCCCTCCATGGAGCTTTCCCCAGTCGCTTCTTCGGACACTCAGCTTGTGACCGGATCACAGTTGAAATCAAGGGTTGTCTTCGACTGTGTTGAAATTCCACAACCCGAATGGCATTATGAGAGAAGAGAAAAGAATTCGTCATCCTCGCGACAAAAGCGAAAGCGAGCTACTGGTCCTTTGTCGTTAGATATTGCCGGATCCCCCGACGCCGATAACCTTCCGTCGTCTGTGCAAGAGATATCCCATCGGTCGTCGTCGAAAAGGAAGAGGAAAATGTCGCAAGGTCCTGCTTCTCGGTGAGCCTGACCCACTCACTGCAGCGAGAAGCAGAACCTTACGCCAAGCGACTTGAAAGGCTACCACGATCCTCCAAACGCACCCATTCTTTCCTCATTATCCGAGATCGGCCATCACCAAACAATAATAATGTCCTTGCCAACGCACTAAATCAGACATTCCAGTTAAATAGCACTAGTGCAACATCTCATGCCCCTACTCCACCTCGCTCTTTCGACGCAATTCCTCCTGTCAGCAATACTGTAATCAGCTCTACCGTGAAACCTCAATATAGGGATATTGGTGTACAAAAGAACCTTAACTTCACTCGAAATACTTCCACCATCCAGCCTTCCGAAAACGTGTCAAGCTGTATCATGAGATTGGAGGCTGAGAACCGCGAACTGCGGGCTCAAGCGGAGACATACAAGCGCGAGTGCGAGACATACCGCGAAAACTTGGATGAAATCCAAAGGAGGTATAACCCCCCGGGATCCTATCATCATCCACGACCACCACCAAGTGGTCCGTCCAACTTCACCTCTTATGTTTCCCAAGAATTCTCCACCCATCCTAGATGGCGAACGCGAAACATCGTCACTGACAACAGATTCCAAACTATGGAGGGCCAGGAGCTAGAACACCCTCCCATCGAGACCCTCCCTCTGCTCACGCCATCTTCTCCAGAGAGCGTTTCCCCGTCTCCTCGTCGGCGAACACCGACGGAGCCGCGCAGCCTCAGGATGAGAGGACGTGGAGATGCCCAAGGTAGCTGGGTACAACCCTATTCTAGGGCCCAGCAACACAGTCGAAGACGTGGCCCCGCAGAACCAACGAACGGAAGGAGGCAAAGGGGCAAGCCGAGAGGACCACCCTCTTTGGGACGCAACGCAAGGGCGATTGGGAGCCCGACCCCACCAAGCTCCTCAGCCACTGTCGAGGCTGGGGTCTCCGGCCCTTCGCCAATGACCGATGCGGCAGTTGCACAGGCCCATGACAAAGTGAATGACCAAGGTTGGTAGTACCCCTTGGATTTTTTTTTCGACCGAGTGACAGCGTTTGCAGTGCCGCCTTCGCCTCCGTCCACCGTCTCCGACCATGCACAAGTACCAAAGTCTCCTGCCATACCGTAGACAACACATGCTCTCTTGATTCGTATCCTTGCTGTGATCTTACTTTGCTAGTTGATGTCCTCACTACTTCATGGGCTACAAATTCCACACATAACTGATTTCTTGAACACATATTTGCTACCAACTTGCAAAGCACTAATCAAATCATAAAAAGGGAGTTCTTCGGGGTTCCGTGATAGCAAAATCTCGGGAGTCTGAGGGTGTTAGCATTACCGTGTCCTGGTAAAAACCATATGACCAAGTGAAGCGGATATTAAGGTGCAACTAATGGAGGGGGTATATCAAAACTCGATGACGAGGAAATGACCGGCGACGTGAGGATGTACGTTCATGGTAACAGAGTAGCACGACAGAGCAAGAGGAGAGCCATGTTGGGGATGGGTGTCTAACCGCATCGACATGTGATGAATCTCCAGAAACTTGGCTTGGGTTCCTGGGCATCGCCGTTTTGGTCATGATACTCATCTCCTTGTGATACACCAACTTCGTTTCCTCGTGCACGAATGTTACTGATCGCCGGTAGTGCAGCGCCAACGGTCGACACCATAGGAGAGGCACGACCATAGGGCTGATTGGAGAATGCCTCGTCGTTTACATAATCCATGCCTGGAGTGGCATTGGCGTATGGGTGTTGCGCAGCACCGCCGTAACTGGTTCGGTTCTGAGGTGTTGATATGGGAACGTTAACCTGAGCAGCTGCAGACAAGGGTGTGGCCTGGCCAGGCGTAGCGCCAGGCGTAAGCGCGTTTGGGACCCTGCGCTGCTTCGACCCATGACGAACGAGCGCAGGGGATGGAGGAATCACTTGTGGGTTGCCTTGGGACCCCCTTCTCCACTCAGCATCGCGTTGTCTTTCCATGTCCCGTCGACGATCCTGAGGCTGAGCTGCTGACACGTTCTGGACCTGGGAAAGGACTGTTTGTTGACCCTATACGCCGCCGTGTCATTGGTTCATAGTGGATTGATCGTATATAGAAAGACGTACCATCGATGCTTCCCAACCTTTCCCACCTGGCAATTTGATGAGCCGAGAAGGGAGAAAGGTGCATTGCACATACCATTCAGCAAACTCCAATCGAAAACACCGTCATCAACCTCGTTGTTGTTTTTCATGATCTTGGCGAACAACTCTCGCAAGAAATCGTAGTCGGGAGTTTCTTCGAAACCAAGTTTACGGACATAATTGAGATAGATACCAAATTCTTCTAAGGCACTGATCAGACGAAAGTTGGGGCCGCCAAGCTCAACAGCTGACCTGGGTAGCCTTCGCAGAGTTCTCTAATGTGCGTTGTTTGCTTCTTTTCTCCGATCTTCTCGTACTTCTGCTTGTTTGTTGCAGCTTTCAGGCCTTGCCAAGGCAAGCTGCCACGCAGGAAGTACATGAAGACATGGCCGAGGGATTCCAGGTCATCTCTTCGCGATTGCTCTGCCAAGGAAAAGTTTCAGAATGTTGGTGGAGATATATCCACTAAATCCGACATACCCCGTCCTAAATGCGTATTGATGCTCATATACCGTGCAGTCCCACTAAGGCTCTTCCGTTCACGGTAAGGAATGTGTTGTTTCGTCTTCGGGTCACGGTATTGCTTAGCCATACCAAAATCAACAACGTGAATGACTGCCGTGAACCTAGATGAGAGTTTGGGTCATCTTGGGGTCGGCAAACGAAACCTACCATTCGCGGCCTTAGTTCCAGGGCGGCCGATGAGGAAGTTGTCTGGCTTTATATCACGGTATATGAGATTTTTCTCGTGGATGGTTTGCACTCTGGAGATCTGAAGGATTACGTTGAGGCATGCTTATAGTTCTGGAGTGGAGTGGAGCGCACCATCTGCCTTGCAGCCATGCAGACGGTCTTGGTGGAGAACTTGCGTCCACACATGTCGAAGAGGTCCTCCAAGCTGGGACCGAGGAGGTCGATGACCAAAATGTTGTGTAGACCCTCTTGACCAAAGTGGTAGATCTGAGGTATCCCGGCTAGGAACGACGTCGGTCGACGGGCATAGAGCATGATAAAGAGACGCACGACAGCCCGCGAGGATGCGATACGAGCGACATTCGTCGCGCAGTTGGGGAGCTTCGGCCTTGCGAGGTTCCTGCGAGAAAAGATGAGAAAGCGAATCGGAGGGTGAATGGTACTGCGGACGCACAAACTTGATGGCGACAGTTGTCGAATTGAGCAGGTTGGTCCCTGAGATGAGGGTGAGGATGGAGGATGGAGTGGAGGATGTGTAGAGTACCTTCGAAGATGACGCCGAAGGAGCCTTCGCCGATTTTCTTTCCAACGCGGTAGTGGACACCGACGACGTTATTGGTTCCGGATGGGTGGGAGGCCATTACTGAAGGTGTGTACTGGTATCGGAAAGAAAAGGGAGGACCTCACGCTGGCAGGCGAGGCTGAGCGGACTGAAGCTGCCTGCGCGGTGAAGAAAGGAATTAGGAAATCACGCTCGAGGTTTCGGTCAAGGCCGAACAAGAGCAACATCAACATAATGGCATTACTACGCGTCTACATCTCATAAACTTCCTCCGCAACATCCCCGCCCTCACCTTCCTTCGCCCCAAATCCATCTCCGAAGTTGCCCCATCACCACCCCCGACTTGCGCCTGACCCATCCCGAGCCTCGAAACACCTCATAATCCGCCCACCGTGGCTGCCGCAGCATCCACCAGTACAGCGTCAGCATTCCTGGAAACGTCACAAAGTTCCTCGTCCCCTTCCGGTCATCGCCACGATAGTACGAGAAGCAGCTTAGGAAAATCGTATTTTCCATCCGTTTCCGGATCCATGCGTTGTATCTCCTCGCTGCCTCATCCTTGACCTTGAGTGCCTTGAATTCGCCGCCAATGATGGGTTTGATCAGTTTCAAAATATAATCAACCTACACGTGCATGCCGCGTGACCCCATGTCAACATAATACCTTCCTTCAAAGGCAGTCAACCCGCACCTGCAGCTCAATCGTGAAAAGTAGCGATGCGTGCCCTGTTCCAGAATTTGGGCCTAATTTCTTATCAGTCCCTCTCCTAACGTTTTTCGATGCCGACTAACTGACCCACAATCGTAAACGCATTGGGAAACCCTGGGAACACGGTCCCGTAATACCCTGTCGCCCCGCCTTCGGACTCAAAATACTTCTCGAGCGTAAGCCCGTTGAGCCCTCGGAAGGACACATCCCTATCCACCTGTTAAATCCCATTCAGAGTGAGCAGCGGTGATTCGCATCATATTATATACTTGCCAAATAAAACCCCGTTCCAAAGATAATCACATCCAATAGTATCTTCTCTCCGGTGGAGAGTATAACGCCATCCTCCACAATTTCTTGGACCGTATCCCATTTGAGCTGGACATTGGACCTGTGCAGAGAAGCAAGGTAACCATGGTCCACGATAACCCTTTTACATCCCAGCGCTGTAAGTTTCGTAATGGGTGCGTCGAAACATTCAAAGTCATCCAGACGTACGATAGTCGGGGATCATCCTGTCAACGTTCTCCGCGGGCGCGGTGTCCTTCAAATATTGAATCATGAACTGTGCTGTCGTCAATAACGGAATGAAAATCGAATCGGAGGCAACGATTACCATCCGCGCGATCTTGCCAAATGGGAGATTACTCTTGAACATGAACCAAATGAGGTCAGACTGAGAGGTTTGGCTCGGATAAGTAGTCATGCTTCCGCTACTGCTACGTGGGACGCACCGCAATCATGATCAATGCGCGATACGCCCGCATGAGGAAAGGGACTCGGGCAAACGCCCACTTGATCCACTCGGGGTATCTATGTTGCCCCTACCCTCATGATCAGGCTCAGCACACGGCGAAGCGTGCACAGACCTACTCGTGCGACAAACCATTGTGGAGACCGACAGAAGTTGATCACTTCCGTTGTTTGCTCTTCAGAGATGATCGGCAAGAATTGCGCCCTGCATACCACGCCGTGGGCGCACGTCAGAAAGGGTCCCAGCCAGCAAGGTAAAGCACCATACACAGAACACCCATTGCCAATGACACCGACGCGCTTATTGTTCAGATCGACATCGTGCCTCCAGTGAGAAGAATGCCAAAGAGGACCTTTGAACTTCTCAGCACCTGTCACATCCTTTGGGAATAAGGGTGACGTAAACGCCCCCATCGCTGAGATGACGATATCAGCCTCAGCATGTGTAGTCTGCCCCGAGACCGTGTTTACAAGCGTCAACTTGTGCATATTCGCGTTCTCGTCCCATTCAACGAGACTGACTTGTGTATTGAATATCGTGTGGGAAAGGATGCCGTGCTTATGAAACAGGCGCTCCCAATAGCCTTGGATTTCGGGTTGGGAGATATAAAAATTTTCCCAATAAGGATTCAGTTCCGTGGAAAGCGAATACCAGTGTCCAGCAACATCAGAGCCGCAACCCTGGCTTGCGAGCTCCTGTCAGAAGCTGTCCCCTAGGATGATCTACTTGGTACGCACGGGATAGGTGTTGTCCTGATCAAGAAGCAGGGTCACGGAAGCGGATTGTGCCACCACGTCAATATGTTTGCCAAGATCAGTAAGTCATGCAGGGAATGTAACCTACCCGCCACGTTCCACCGACATTTGACGCCTTCTCGTATACCTATGAGCCAGCAGATATTGTCATGGGCACGAAGGGCAATGTAGCGCCACATGATGCACGCTGGAAGGACCTGACATACCACGAAATTGGTGAAATTTAACTTGGCCTTGAGGTTTATTGCCATAGTAATTCCAGCAATGCTATGCCAAAGTGTAAGCCTGCCGCACCGTCGTGACTGGACCCAAGTCGACAAACCCGGCTCCCACTATGACAATCCGGGTAGAATCGCTAAGTCGCCTGTTGTCTGCGGGATCGGTCATGGTGATGGACGTTTACTGAAAGAAATGGCTATGCGGGTGTAAAAAAAAAGTTTAATGATGTACTCACCATTCAGTCCACCAAACAGACGTATATATGCGCGGCAAATGTGCGGTATATATAGAGTGCAGAAGCTTGCACTCAAGCCCTTCAAGAATTGATTTGCGGGTTGACTCAGATAATTTCATAGCTTGGCCATGAATGAAGCCAGGCCACAACATTGAGGACAGCGTCGGACCGGATGGCCGGACCCGGACAGCTGCCCCGCGGTAAGGACCCGTTTAACCGGTCTTGAACCACCCGAAGGCCGAGGCTAAAGTTCTCCATCATTACTTATCTGAGGAATGATTATGCCTCTACAGTTTCGGATGCCATCTTGCAATTGTCTTCCGTGGCTTGATTGCAGACTTACGTAACCGGAATGGAAGTAAACAAAACTATTGAACCCATTATTGAAAACAAGGAATGTGTACAAAGTACATGTAACGTATAGGATGCCATGAGAGGGGTAACACTAAGCGAGAACCAGACAAGTTCACGGATATACAGTCGAGCTTGGAGAGTGACGGCGGAGATTACAAAGATCTAGAGCGCGCTGCCCAATGAAACAACGTCCTCAGACGAAACAGCTTTAACCACCAAAGTCTTTAACGAAACTCAAAGCAGGAGCTCGAGCGTTCAGGGACGTGGCTCAGCGATAACTGCTGATATCTGAGTTATGGGCGTGAATCGCTCAGCTGATGTGACTTAAAGGTAAGTGACGCACGGTTCGGAATTTTGGTGGAAGTAGAAGCCACTCATAGTAGCAGCCGGCGGTGGGCAACGGGGGCCAATAGAAGATCCACGTCCTCCTCGTCTGACGCTAGAGTCACGACGACGACGACCAATTGGGATAGATTCCAGCTTGCCCGGGGAGGGTGACGTCAGCGAATCACCCTCTCCGCACTCCTCAGCGCAGAGGGGATATGATTGTGTGACAGAGCGTATATTGGTTCCTGGAGATTGTGGATTGAAGTCGACACAGACATAGTAGAAACCTGCCAGAGACGAGGTGAATGTTTGGTGCATGTGGTAGATGCACGGGATGTTCGTGAGACGGAAGACGTACCAGCAAAACTTGCACCATTGATATCTTGTACTCTATGGTCAGGCACAAGAAATCTTTCCTTCCACCTCATAAAAACGGCCCCCCGATCGCGATCAGGCATGGTTAGGTGTGGTCTCCTGAGTTCGTTCTTGACGTGCCGGAAAGCTGGGAAACGTTGCCAATGCACCATATCTTCTTGTTCGTTTGCTCCCCACTTTTGCGTCAGAAAGCCGTAGCGATTGCCGATAATTTCTGCGTCAAAGTAGGTTGTTAACTCGGGCCAATCATCGGTTAATCCGCGTATGCGCAGGTACCCGCAAAGGAACGAGGAAGAGAAGTCGACGTCCTTTTGCCCATGAGTGCACGATAAGTCGGGTGACGCAGGTGGAACGTACCACAATGGTAACGTTAACATCGTAGCTGTTCCTACCGCTCTTCTGTGTTCCCTGAAAGGTCGCACCGGGATACAAGCAATGGTGGCGTTGGGCACGGACACGCAGGCGGGTAATATCTCTTGCGGGATCCGGCACGGGCGTGGGTACGAGCGATCTTTGGGGACGGCCGCGAGCGACAGCGTCTGGGGAGGAGCACTGCTGAGCAGGAGATGATTTGGGGGAAGTTGCTGTGGTGTGAATGGATAACAAGGGCTGTGGTGGTGCTGCGGCAGAGGGTGGGGAGGATGGGAGGGATTGTGGGACGTCGATGTCGATGCCATCCTCCAAGACGGGGTCTGGTTGCGGGTAGACAGAGTGAGACTTTTTCACAGGCATGATTGACAATAAGACTCGAGCGACTGCCAGGTCAGTGCAGTAAACGACCATTATCCTATTACATACACTATCAGTCACGTGTACCGCCATCGGAGCAAGATATGCATGTCCTGCTGGGACATCCTACACAGAAGCATGGAAAATACATACTTGTCGCCCTCCGCACCTGTAGCATGCACAAAGAGCCAAATGTGAACTCCACCGTCTGGATGCTGCGATTCACGACATATAAACCCCTTCTCTGTCTGTCCGTCTCGTCCGAGTCAACTCTCCAGTCTGATCGTGATGCAAGGTAAGTGGTACAGGGCCACCTCATCTTTGATGCAACGAAACGTGACTCGTTCGCAGAGGAATGTCCGTCCAGCGTGTGTGGAGCCATCGCGCCCGACCAGTGCGTTATCCCCCGTCCAAGTCCCAGCACGGTGGCGATGTTTCACAATATAAACCGGAACGCTTCGCCGTTTCTCCGGGCAGCCGGAATTGGCGAAGGCTCTAAAGAACACAAGGAACTAACGGTCCGTTATGTCTCATCATACATCCCGTGCGATCTTGACTTCCAAGGCAGACAACCATCCGAGCTCTCCATCGTCAGTACTTGCATCCATTCAAGTACTTGGAAGAGCAAGCACCAGACCGTGTGGATCAACTCATTGCGAAAGTGTGTATGCATGTCAAGTATTATGTGCGAACTGATCACCAGCTTTGCCCCAGGCCCGAATCAGCCTTCCGTGGTTGGACAAATATGAGGATGGCTGGCCGGCACGCATCTACCTAAAGAGATATGTGGACACAAGGCGGCCTCACCTCATGTGTACTAAATCTGCTCATTGGAAGCAAGTGAGAGCGCAGAAGTCAAAGGCTTCCCATAAAGTCGTTAGTTTTTGCATTTCAAGTTTTACTGACCAGGTCCTGATTCTGATACTATAGTCCGCGAAGAACCTCGCAGATCCCAGTGATATGCCAGTAAGTCTATCTTTCTGAACATGGTGGGATATCTCAATCGGATACAGGGGAACCATGGGATTACCATGAGGGAGTTCCTGGGTTCCTTGACACCCAGCCTTGAGCACCATCTTGATGCTTTTGTCAAGTTAGGCATCAAGGATCAGGAAACACTCCATGCCTTTTTATCTTGGCCACAATTTATCCAGACACAATTTTTAGATGAAGGCAATGGAGTACTGCAGCTCACAAGCCTTGAGAGAATGGGTTTATTGGTAGGTTGTGGTCTGGTGACACAGAGGGCATTGCAAGAGTCTCTTGTGAGGATAGTCGAACCAGGAAACCTTTGTCATAGTAATGTTTGCACCCAATAAGCTCCTTCTGCTAGCTTCCAATGACATTATCATACTACATTTACTTGCTTCCTCACATTCACATATGATGCCAGATTGTCAAGAACATATGATTCATGCTTACTGAATATGATCACAACAAGGAAATGATTGGCTCTTGCAGTTGGAAGAAGTGGGTAAAAGGAATTGGATGATGAGAGAAAGGAAGAGAGAAACTGTATGAATGACACAAGATTGTAAGATCACGGTCGTTATGGAGCACATGAAAAAAAATGCTGTAGCGTGTTCAGAGATCGTCTTCCTCTTCGGGGAGAGGGACACTCTCGGCCTGGTATTCCGAGTCAACAACATATAGCCAGCCGAAGAATGGAGATGAATCACCGCAGACAACTCCTTTTGGTATTGCTCCATCAGAGCGGGATCCACGGTAACTTCAGCAGGAGCAAGAGCTGGTGCAGCAACGAATTCGAGTGCATTATTTCTACAGGGCATAAGTTAAATGGTAATCAATGGAGAACACGATGGTACCCAGGCTTACCCGACCAACTTCCTTGCCAACCACAGGAAAGGCTTCTCGAAGTTATAGTTCGACTTCGCGGAAATCTCGAAGTACTGGAGGTTCTTTTTGCGATGGAAGGTGACAGCACCTGTCTTTACTTTACGTTCCTATGAGAACATCTATTTTAGTTCGACCATGGGATACTAACGATGTCCATCGACTCACCTTAACATCGACTTTGTTTCCGCAAAGAACGATTGGAATGTTCTCGCAGACACGCTCGAGATCACGGTGCCAGTTGGGCACATTCTTGTATGTGATTCTCGATGTGACATCGAACATGATGATACCACATTGGCCTTGTATGTAATAACCGTCGCGGAGACCACCGAACTTCTCTTGACCCGCAGTATCCCAGACGTTGAAACAAATGGTGCCGAAGTTGGTTGAGAACGTCAAGGGGTGAACTTCGACACCGAGGGTGGCTACGAACTACCATCAGGAATGTAGATATCGCGGATAGGACAAAAAGAATCGCACCAATGTACTTCTTCTCGAATTCGCCAGTCAAGTGGCGCTACGTGGCCGTGAGGATCAGCACGCGATCGGGTTCAAGGGTTGCCGTCGTGGTACGACTTTACCTTGACAAAAGTGGTTTTTCCGGTACCACCATCACCAACTAGGGCGTTTTGACGCGGTACATAGAGATGTTTGGAGAACGAGTTGGAATACGACGAGAAGTGAAAGGAACAAGGCATCGATCAAACATGGTGAAAATCAGTACTCGAGTAAACCATCAGGCGGAAAGCGAGCATGTTGACATACCAAGAACAAGTTTAAAGGTGGGGATGTTTTGTTGAGTTTGAGTAGTCATTTGGTGAATTACAGTACTCTATGTAGACAAGAGAGAGAGAGGCGAACGGAACGAGGTCAAGGCAGAAATCAGGACGCTGAGATAAGGTTTTCTTGTGCCACTGAGAGCTGTTGCCAGATTTGGCCATGTCGCTGAGTTCCCAAGTCAACTGTCAACTCTACACCACAGCATGCAAGACAATGTTAGCTTCAACTGCATATTGTGTTGTTCATGACTTGGTAAGATGTTGCACGGTACGTTGACCCGCGCTTGAGACACGTTCACCGGCGATTTTTATTGCCAGGTTACCTATGGCTGAGGGACGTTCTCGTGGTGTTTGCGAACACTACAACTTTACGGCTGGTTCTATCATTTGTCCCATCGTGCTCGGTAGTAGTCCTTGTGGATTGCTCTGGCCGGCGAGTTATTTGCGCCAAGTGATTTAAATTTGTCCAGTATCTTCACAACCCTGACTTGCAAGTGTGCACCAACGGCCGTCTGGGCCCGGGACACGTAACTTCCCATGTATTCCGCCCGTCGGCATTATACTCTCCCCATTAATACAGGTGATCCAGCCGTTCGTTCAGAAATAGCATGCCACTGGGAAGACCGCACTGTACTTTACTCATCAACCCCTGCTGACTAGGATGCTCCTTTCCTTACTCCGTCCGCCACCCTGTCCACTCTCCTCCATCCTCCATTCCGACCATGTCATCGTCCGGTGCCGTGCTTAAGGATACACTAGCATCAAAACCTCAGCCAGGTGCGTCCTGGAAGGAGAAGGAGCTGCATGTTGTGCCAAAAAATCGCCTCGGAATTGTCTTTTTTGGTCTCATGTGTTCCATCTTTCTCGCCGCACTCGACCAGGTATCTCTTTACCGATTTCGCTCTTACCCAGAAACCTGGCCTGACGTGACATACAGACCATTGTAGCAACAGCTTTACCCACCATTGTAGCAGAACTAGGCGGAGGTAACAATTACAGTTGGGTTGGGAGGTAAACTCGACGCTTGTATCACCAATGTGCAGTAAACGTGACCTGACCCTCATGTCAGTGCCTATTTACTAGCCTCGGCATCCTTGGGACCGCTTTATGGAAAACTCTCTAATATTTTAGGTCTATATATTCGCGCTGGCCCATCTCACCTGCTTAATCACCGTGCTTATAGGTCGAAAGCCAATGTTGTACGGATGTATCGTCATATTTTTGGTCTGTGATTTACTTGACGCAGACAGTCTGCAAATGTGATACTATTTCCAGGTTGGATCAGCGTTGTGTGGTGCCGCGCAGAGCATGACATGGCTCATAGTTTGCCGTGCCGTGCAAGGCATAGGTGGCGGTGGCATCATCCAGCTTGTCCAAATCACGATATCGGACATTGTGTCTCTCAAAGAGTACGTTTTGCATTCTTGTCTACCTTCTAGTCCCTTAGATCCTTAGTCGAGGGAAATACGGAGGCGCTATCGGTGCCACCTGGGGTATTGCCAGGTAGGGAACCTGTCTTGCAGTCAACAGAGCATTCCTCACTGTTTGTAGTGTTGTGGGACCGCTCCTTGGTGGAGTACGTCCGCTTTGGCACAATTACCGTTTATAGCTTAACAACATGTTAGGCATTAGCCGACCATGTTTCCTGGAGATGGTATGTTATCTCATGGATGGTGGGGGGTTATCCTAACTTTGGTTCAAAGGTGTTTTTGGATCAACCTGTCAGTGGATCTTCCCGAGTCCATGGACTCTGTTTGACCTTAGCGATAGACCTACCGGCGGTGTAGCAGGGGCTCTGCTATTCTTTTTCTTAAACCTCAACCCACATCGAGGAAGATCATTTCGTGATCATGTCAAAGAATTTGATTTTGTAGGATTGGCCACTGCTGTCTCTGGTGTTGTCTGCCTTTTGCTAGGGTTCCACTCGAGCGAAACCGCTTGTATGCGAAACCCTTGCAAGCGGACTTGCTAAAAAAACTAATTATTATCTAGGGAAAAGCACGGAGACTATTTTCCTCCTCGTTATCGGAGGTATTTTGCTCGTGGTCTACGCAGTCAATGAGATGTACACCAAGCGGTCTGCAATTACCCCTCCACGACTGTTCAAGGCTTGTAGGCTTTCTTCCCTTTCTGCAGACTCCTGACCATTCTAGTAGACACGTACGACCGGCATAATTTTAATTTCTGTGTTTTTACATGCTGTCGGTTTCTTTGCGGGTATGTCGATTAAAATTGACAATTGTTGGCGCGTTGTTTACTTTTGAAAACAGGAACATAGTACGTTTCTCAGTTTGCGCGCCAATCTCTGCTGAACATTATTTAGTTATCTGCCCTTGTACTACCAAGGCATGTTAAATTCGCTCCCTTCCATGCCAGCAACTGACAGTCCGCATAGTCCTCGGCGCATCTGCTACTACCTCCGGGGTCAAGTTAGTCAATTATCTGAGATATGTAGAATTTCTAACTTTTATGACGACAGGATGCTTCCCTATTCTCTTGGCAGTGCTATCCAATCGGCACTTTCAGGTATGCTTGTGACACGCACAGGGTCATATCGTCCGATCATGTGGGGAGGCTGGATTGTAATGACCGTTGGGTGGGGCCTCACGAGCATGCTAGACAGTACATCTAGTATGTGAGTACAACTGTGTTTGGCTCGTGCCGCCCTGTGTCTCATTTTCGCAGTGCTACCCAAGAAATTTACCCACTTATTACAGCACTCGGGATTGGTTGCCTGTTCCAAGTATGCCAATCGTCCCACATTTTGTTGTCTTGCTAAAACCGTTATCGATAGACGCCGCTTATCGCACTCCAAGCTGCCATGCCTCTAAAGGATATGGCGACGAGCACTGGGGCATTTATCTTCCTGCGGTATGCGATAACATTTACATCTTGTGGATCCTGGGCCCACATGTCCTCCAGTATGCTGGGTGGTACAATTGGTATCACAATCGGAGAAGCCATCATCTCGAGCACCCTCCAACAGAGACTTGGAGGCATCGCGGGTCTTACGATCGACACTTCTGCCGCTTCAGTCAACGATAGCGTCAGGCAAATAACATCGATCCCTGTATGTGCCCTTGATTGATTGCAATACTCTTTTCTGACTTCGGATTCTTCCGTGTCGTAGGATGCCACCTTGAGGTCCGAAGTAATGCATGCATATGCTCGCTCTATCAGTACGATCTGGCTTGTGAACACACCGTTGTCAGCTCTTGGTCTTATCTTCATTGTCTTTATCCGCGCATATTCGCTACACCGGACAGTCATCCGCGAGGGCGCGGCGAAGACCAATGACCCTGAAAAAGGCGAGGCGGTGAAAAAGGCCATTGGTGAAGCGGCCTCCACTGAGGTTGAAGAACTTGGAGCACCCACCAAAGATGATGCTACGGAACGAGCGCCGTCCAGTCTCGGGGGGGAAACTGCAGCAGGAAAGACAGAGGCGTAAACCTGATAATCACGATTCGATTACAAGTACTAGATTTTACCCTGCCAAGGTCGGACTAGAAGTGAGATTCGTGCATCCTGCGCGATGAGGATAGTCACGTGATCGTCACATCGATTTGAATTGTCAAAGTTTCTACTCTGCAGGAATACCAAGTAATGGTTCAATTCACAGAGCCCGATGGGATCAGAGAACGCCCACAGAAAAGGACTCGGACCTCCGTAAAACCTGCGCCGTCTCAAAAGCCACTTGGTCATGCCCGCTTATTTGCGCCCTTCCGCGCACTTGGACTGGTCACTAATCACATACCATTTTACTTGCAAACCCGTTCTCATAAGGGGGCTACAGAGGGTCCCCGGATACACCTACTTACATGCCTTGGCAGATCGTGGGCACTTTGGGAAGGAGGAAAGATGACTCTGTTATTTGTTGGTGGGTAAATACCTATTAAAATCGATAGGACTCTCTGAAGGCCTTCGGTGTACAGGTCCTGAGGAACTGGATCCGATCTCATGTTTAACCATGGAAGGCGATGCGATATGGGCGGTATCTGGTATCCACGCCATCAAATATCTTCGAGGAAAAGAGGTATGTATGTTCATTATATTCCCGTAACTTTAACCAACAGATACTCACAGGTCGCTCGAGCTACAAATCCACTTGGAACGCCACTGGCTTCTATGGTCATATTTGGATCTCTCTTACTTGCGCTGACGGAGGATGGTGGGCGGATGCTTGTATGGGACGTCTCGGGTGATGGTGAGGATAGCCCTTCGAAGGCATTGCCGCTCACCCCTAATTCTACTCTAGAACCTTCGTTCTCTTGTACTATTCAGTTTGATATTGGCTTTACCGCAGTCACGGTACTGCATCCCGCAACTTACTTGAATAAAGTACTGGTAGCTAGCAGCGAAGGTGACCTGCAATTGTGGAACATACGGACTCAGTGAGTGTCTTTCTCTCTGCATCTGCGCCATACATATGCGTTCTGCTTTCAGGACATGTATACACAAATTTTCGAGCTCAAAACTGTTAACCACACAAGGCATCGCAAATGTGGCGCCTTCTGCTATCACAGCATTGGTTCAGTCCCCCGCAATCGACGTCGTAGGTATTGGCTTTACGTCCGGCGAAGTATCCGTATATGACATACGCGCCGACGAGAGGTTGATGAGGGTGTTCATGGAGGGTGGTGCGATCAGAGGATTGTCGTTCCGAAGTGGTTAGTACTCGCTTCTGCACACTTCCATTTCCCTCATCCATTTCTACGTAAGATGGACATCAGGTTCTTGCTTCTGTGTCTTCTCACGGGCATCTAGCTCTCTGGGACCTGAACTCTGGCGGTCGCCTCTTGCATCTTGTTAGGGGTGCTCATGACGGCGCCATCAGTGCAGTACAATGGGTACCCGGCCAGCCAATTTTGATAACGTCTGGTGAAGATAATTGTGTCAAGGTATGCCTCAATCCTTGGTTTTCCAGCATTTATAACCATAGACCAGCAATGGCTGTTCGACTCACCCACCGCCGCTCCACGATTGCTCAAATTCCGCTCAGGACACCATGCACCACCGCATCTGATTAGATACTATGGGGAAGACGGCAAACAGTTGCTGACCGCCTCAGCTGACCGGAGTTTGCGGTACACTTCCGTCGTCCGCGATTCAAGGTCATTCGAGATGTCTCAAGGTAAGTATGACATTACTACGGCGACTAAAGACGCTGACGTCGATTCGCGGTAGGTTCACTCGTCAAGAAAGCCGCAGTGCTCTCCAAATCTCTGGCATCGCTGAAATTTCCATCTATTACATCTATTGCCCATTCGATGATGCGATCAAAAGATTGGGACGATGTACTTACAGCCCACGCCGACGAGCCCTTGGTTCGGTCCTGGACGGTGCTGAATAAACGTTTAGGAAAGCATACCTGGAATTATGCCGACGGCGCCAAACGAAAATCTTCATCAGGTTCTGTGAAGGTGTGAAATATTAGTTACCATACGACTTCGATTTACTAAGTCCGCCTAGTGCGTCTGCGTTTCTGCATGTGGAAATTTTGGTATCGCGGGCTCGTCGACGGGAGAAATTCACATGTGGAACATGCAATCTGGCTTGAAGCGGAAAACATTTAAAGTAGGACCGTGCCCTCAAGCAGTTACAGAGCGGTTGAATGCTACTTCTAAACCAAAGGCTAGTGAGCGCTGTGTCACAGGTTTAGCCACCGACGCTTTGAACCGTCTCGTTATTGCGAGCACATTGGATGGGACTATCAATGTAAGTCTTTTATCAACTTCTCATGTTTGAGGTGTTTATTAAGTTGGAGTAGTTTTTTGATTTCCATACTACTAAATTGGACTATACGTTGGTGCTGTCCTCATCCGCCCAATCCATGATCCTTCACCGAAATTCTGGACTGTTGGCTGTCATCTGTGAAGACATGACAGTGCGTATTGTTGATGTTGAAACAAGACGGATAGTGAGAGAACTGTCGTGCGGCCAAGCTCGGATTCTTGACGTTGTAGGCATCCACGAATTGTCTGACAATGCTACTTGCTAATAGCCTCCAGGCATTCTCACCTGACTCTCGCTGGATAGTATCGACATCCCTCGATTCAATAATACGGACATTCGATATACCAACTGGTGGCTTGATAGACGCATTCCGCACGCCAAGTGTCGCAACGAGTATTGCGTTCTCACCCGCAAATGACTTTTTGGCGACAGCACACGTGGACAGCGTTGGTGTGTTCTTATGGGCCAACAGAGCACAATTCGCGGAGGTCACTCTTCGAACAGTGTCTGAGAAAGATATCACAGAGGTTTCAATGCCATCGATGCAAGGAGATGTTGAGGATGATGGTATATCTCTATCAATTAGCTCCATTGTGCCTTGGTTCATGCATTTATCCTCAGCCCTAGAAGCATTGACTGGACTAGCCATAGAGGATAAACCCGTAGATGTCTTCTCCACGCCTCCTCAACTGGATGGGGACCTCGTTACACTGACTCTGCTGCCTCGATCACGATGGCAAACACTGTTGAACCTCGAAGTCATCCAAGTACGTATAGCAGTATCTTGGCTCTGCCTTCGAGTTAATTGAACGCGACAATGTCATAGCAACGAAACCAACCGACAGAGCCGCCCAAAAAACCTGAACAAGCCCCATTCTTCCTCCCCACACTGCCTGGTGTCGAGCATCGATTTGCCATCCAAGAGAAGAAGGAAGAAAAAACCAAGAAAAAGACTCGCCTGGACAAGACTATGGCCCAGTCGAAGAGCGTTCTCCAAACAAAGCTAGCAAAACTTGAGAAGGGCAGCTGTGAGCATGTCCGCGACATCCCCCTTCGGTTCGATGCTCATAAATTCCCGTCGTAGTTGATGATGAGCTTTTCGACTACATCAAGAGTTTGTCACCCGCTGCGATTGATATCGAGCTACGGTCACTGATCACCTTGGACCTCCTGCGGCAATTCATACATGCACTTAAGCGACGCCTACAGTCCCACAGAGATTTCGAGGCCGTCCAAACATTACAAAATGTCTTCCTTCGAACGCATGGGGAGATACTCATAGACAATGGGGAACTGCTGTCGGAACTGGAAGAGCTATTAGAAATACAAGAAAAAGAGAGCGAGCGCATCTTGGAGCTGCTCGCTTCATCCCTTGGTACACTGGGCTTTGTACGAGATACAATATAAAACTCGCCCGATCTGATCTACAGTACATATTTTTTTCGATTCTCTATTCATCTTCTACATAGAACGAGGCCTCGGGAACAACGGTGTCTCCCGCCGCGTCATGCGGTGTGGAGCGTGTGGAGCGGTGCTGCGCCTGATCGCTCCTGTCCGTATCTAGTTGTGCGCGCGGCGGTGGTGTTGGTGCGTTGTAGTGCTCCACACCTTCGTTTTCACTGCTTTGAGTGCATTGGCCCGACAGGGAGTCCTTCCAGTCGGGCTCGTCGTTTGATGCTTCGTTGGTATCTTCAGCACGGTGCGCCATCGCTCTCAGCTTCGCTTTGTGGATTCCATCGCCTGTCGATCTCTTCGCTTTCAATTCAGCACGCGTCATCGCTCTCAGCTTTGCTTTGTGGATTCAGTCACACCTGTCGATCACTTTGCTCTTTAATTGCGCTTCTCACGCGCTCCACTTTCGGTCACTCCTATAATATGGGCGCGGTTGCCCGCGACTTTCAATGCTTGCGCTTTTCGTCATGGCTGAAAAGCTCTCCATCTGTGGAAACACATCCACATCCGCTCTCTCTCCATCAATGATCCTGATTACACTGCTTTCCTTGACGCAATCGGAGAGAACAGCACGAACGATCCAATCCACCTTCCCATGCCAGCAAACACATCTGATATAAACGACGCCATCAATTTCCTCTTCCCACTCGACGTTCTTTCAAACGCGGACGCTTGCCTCGAAAGAGCATTTCTGTCCGCGCGCAATGAGTCCGTCGACGAATTTAATAACTTCGTTCTCGATCGTCTCCCAGGTGATTCCTGTACGCCGATTTGAGTCGCAATCCCGTTTCGCGAAGCATCGTATTTCAGTGCAAACTCTGTCAAAGAAGACACCACCAAACCGCCTATCAACGATGATGATCCCGAGCGCTCACCTGAATTCCTCGGCATGCTAACTCACCCCAGTGTGCCCCCTCACCGCCTCGACCTCAAGGTTGGCTGTGTCTGCTCCATTTTGCGCAATCTTTCTGTGCAAAATGGACTGGTCTACAACGCGCGAGTTGAAGTTACCGCCCTTCGTCGACACTTCCTTGAAGTTCGTCTCCTCCAAAGCAACGAAACCCACTGCATTCCCCGTATTACCTTCCCCTTCACTCCTCCGTCCTCCAGCTGGTCCGTGCAACGCAAACAATTCCCCCTTCGACTTGCATATGCCTGCACCTTCAACGGCTGCCAAAGTCTCACCCTCACCCGTGCCGTACTCGACCTCCGTACACATCCCTTCGCTCACGGGCAACTATACACAGCACTCGCGCGCGCGCGCACCCGTGAAGACTGTCTGTTACTGTTCTCACCTTCAAACGAGGAGCGAGCGGTTCACGTATAGTGTCGTACATCGTTATTTACTACTTTGATCACATTTTGCGTATGCACACCTTCAATTCCATTTCCACTGCTCGGTGTGTAGCCGTGTGAAACACTAGCTCTTGTTGGGTGGTTATTGGCTTCTATCCCTCGTTAGATAAGCACTACCTGAGCATGGCGGATCGATTGCTGGGCTGTGTCTGCTTTCTAGCTTTGTGTCATCATGTACTACAGCGGGTTTGGTCCCGACGGAAAAGTCTACTGCAAGCATATGGAGGAGGCAGCAAAACGCACGGCGAATACTCCTAAACATCCAAATCGGTGCGATTCATAATACTCGAGTTGTGCCTCACGACCGCGCCGTGCAGATCCCTGACATGCGATGCCTATTGAAACAGTGATTTTTACTGTTGCAAGAGACTTCGGTCTGACCCAACCAAGTGTAATTTCTGGTGTGAGATTACCGTGACACATCTAGCGTGCTCATGCTCATGCTCTGACACATTCATATTTCACTCTAGATTGGGCAGATCAGGTCCCCCAAGCAAAATATAACCCAGTTCCTGCTTCAAACTCGTCAGCGGTTCAGTCCCCTGTTCTTCGGCCCTCCATGGAAGGAAGCACAAGGGCACATCCGACTGCTACACCCCCCACACACCGGCCGCAGAAACACTTTGCACCATCGAATGGCCCACCTGAGACCCCGCGAAGCAAGAAACGTTTAGAGGACATTGAGGCTGGCCTGAGACAACGAGAACATGATCTCAGTCCTATTCGTCCTCAGGCTGGTCCGTCAAGGGAGCCAGGACCTTCGACATCGTTATCTGGTAGTCAAATCATCCCTCAGCCGCCTTCGCCAGTACCCACCGAGGTTGACTCGGAAGTTGAGACACAGCCACGAAAGAGTTTCCTTGGGTTACATTATAGCCCCGAGCCAGTTACATCTACAATCAAAGTGGAAGATCAGCCCACAACCCCCAAGAAACGACGCCTGACCCCTCCCACTGAAGGTACCGCAGTACAGCCAGCTGTTGGTGCAGCATCCTTTGGTGATGGGTTACCACTTACACCGCCTCAAACCACGCGACGCGCTGCACAGGCTGGCGGGCCCGAGCCCGCCTCTGCCATAATGCGTAGCAGGAAGGGAAAGGAACGCGAGGGCGTACCACCGGTACGGACCCAGGATCAGGTCAGTGCTTGTCCTTTCCGTTAGCCGAAGAACAAGTCTACTCCCAGAAATCTAATTGGCATCCCCTCGCATAGGCCGGTCCTAGTGGAGAACCACGAGAAGAGGATTCTCTACCGCTTTTTACGCGTCCAGAAGACACGTCTTCGACCTCTAGCGTGTCGCCAACTATTGCCGAGAACGTGCTCGATTATACTGATGGAATAAAGGCAAGAGTGAAGACGCTCTCGGAGTACATGGATTCGTTCGACATTACCCAGGCAGCAATGTTGTTGCAGACAGTCGAGCGACAGAAAATCAAATATGAGTGCAGGGATCAAAGCCAGAAACTGCGCATCGAAGAGTTGGTTGCAGAAAAGGACAAGCTTGTTGCTGAAGTCTCGAGATTGAAGGAAGAGCTGCAACTGTGAGTACTGCGGTCGATCCATATGTCGTACGTAATGGCTGAGCATTTGTTAGTTCTGAAGAAAGCAATCGTGTCAAGGATGCAGAGATCGCGAGTTTGAAAGGGTCGCAGCAGTGGTAGTGATGATTAGTTAAGCAGTATCACGTGCTTAGTCGCGTCGCGTGAAAAATGCGACGACGCGTTTGTACTTTCCCCCCATGTCCCATGTTTGGTTTTAGACCTGCCCATACCTCATCCCCTGCCAAGTCCCTGCTGCCAACTGCCCCCTCGTCTGTTTCAGCTTCTGATGCCTCGCGAGCGTCTGCAGTATCTAGGTCGGAACTACAAGCTCTTTCTGCCACAGAGGTCGACTTTCTCGATGCAGTGATAAGGAGGATCGCACCGAACGCGACCTCTTTTCTCTCGGGTTTGAAGGCCTATAATGACGAGTTACACGACCGCGGTCTTGATAGTCAGACCGAAACGGTTCACTACGGAAGGCTGCTGGAGATCTGCAAGTTGAGGGGACCTAGTTGGCAGGCCAAGTGGGATGGGGTGAAGAAGCAGTATGGTTACGGGACTGTGCAGCCGCGTCCTCCACCTCGACCTCGACCTAGGACTCCTCCCCAACCTCGACAAACCTCATTTCCGAAACCGACTCGTTCGCCAGCATATCTTATGGCCCCTGTACGTGATGACGATGACGATGTATTCACCCTCCATTCCCATCAAGACCGCGACCCAAGTGAGACGACTCAGGATACGGAGCAGACTGAAGGGGATCGAGAAGAAGGTTCCTCCGATACAGAACGCGACGACGAGCCCGCACATTATGGTATCACAAGGCCACACCAGTCCCAGGGTACGTCACAAGCAAGACCGTTAAATCCTCCAACTTCCCGCCTAGCCAACCCCATTTTACCCCCAAGTCTCACCCATCCGGCAACCCCTCGACCCCGGAATACCTATCAGGAAGCAATTCGATGTGTCCCTGTCTGGGAAGATACCTCGGACACCACGGATAGCGTGATGCTACCCCCCTCGAGCACCCCGCCTTCTTATCGGGCGGCAGTCCGCACAGGACCCACTTCCAAGTCAGCGGCAGCCCACCTTCGAGGTCTAGCCCCGCGTGCTCCTTCGCCAATCAAATTACCCAAGCCAGAACCTCACGTCCAACTGCCGCTACCCCATACCCGTGAACGCAAGGGCAGCGTGATTAATGAAGAAGATGCGTGGAAGAAAATCAAAATGGCGCGAGAGGAAGAAGATGCGAATAAGTTCCGCGACGACAAACTTCTAGAACGCTGCTGGGAGATATGGCTATTCGGCTACCAGTGGTTGATTGTGCGGACTTTCCCTCGCCTTATTATTTGAAATCAAGTAATAGGTTTTCCAGACGACAAATCAACAGGTCGCTGAGGCTCGAGACAATGTCATCCTTGGGTCAGCCCTCCGACGGTGGCGTAATGCCACGGCCTCGCGTATGGAGAAACAGAACCATGCTGTTACCCTTGCGAATGCCCGTTGTCTGCGTGCGGCACTGACGTTATGGAAGGCAAAACTGAAGGAGAAAAGGCAGATTGCCTGGCGAAATGACATGCGAGCAAAGATGAAGACTATTCGCGAGAAGCGTGACCTAAAGATTCAGAAGGATGCCTGGGCAAAGTGGCGTCAATCTTTCCGCTCACATCTGTCTGAACTGCAGTATAATGAACGCATCGCCTTGCGTTTTTTCCTGCGTTGGAAGTCACGTTTGTCTAAACTCGATCGCTTAGAAGCAGCCGCAGAACAATTCTACCGCAGAACAACGTGTAGTGCAACAGTGCAAACCTGGAAACGTTGGAAACGAGCCCTTGCGATCAGCGATGCCGAAAAAGGAACAAGAGCGAAGCTCTGTCTCCGAGTCAGGCGTGGAGTGATGCAGAAGTGGAAGAAATATACGTGAGTCCATTCACGAAAAAAATTTACTAGGGTCTAGAAACTGATCCATCTTCGCAGCTATGAGCGTCAAACAGCCATCGGGTTCTATGATGTTTATGTGATGAAGCAGGCAATCAGATCATGGAAAACTGCCCGAGATCGGATACGTGTAGGTCCGTAAGTTTTGTTCAGGAACACTTCGGTTTACCATACTTGCAGGGAATGGAAAAGAGAGCAGATAAGCATCTCGCTAGACAGGACGACGTTCTTATTCGAGCTGTCACCCGAGTCTGGAAAGCCCGTGAGCGTGGCAAACTCCTTGAGAGAGTCAGAGCGTTGCGCCTCATCAAATGCACTTGGTCGATCTGGAGAGAACGGATGCGCCGGCATCGCCGGCTGGAAGGTGAAGGAAAATATATAGTTATGATTTACGTGAGACTGATTGTATCTAGACTGTGCGCTTGCATTCAGCGTGCGGTCCAATTCATCCGCGTTGTCGTCCGCTCTGGAAATTTGGCGTCAAGTTTATACCGTCTACCAGAACCGCCGGGCCTTCGCGATTCAGCGTCACCTTGCTCGGATACAGTATGATGCACTCCTGAAGTGGAGGGTCCAACTACGGACGAGGCTGAAACTACTCAAACATGCTAAAATCGTCGAAAAATTCATCGTGCAACGGCGGACATTAAATGTATGGAAATCCAAGCTCGCAGAAAAGAAGCGGCAAAACAAACTCAAGGCTCTAGAAGCACGCAGACTTGGTGAATACATGAAGAGTGAGTTGCCTGACAAGTCTGCGTCTCATTGGCTATTCTCAATGGCTTCGTACAGTGTGGCGGACAAAGACGAATCGAAGGCGCTGGCACCACATGGCCGAAGAACAGATCATTACTCGAGTCAACACGGTGGGTTTTACGGCGGTTGGAAAGTTACAAAATTTTCTGATCTCGTTTACAGCGAATGTTAGCTAATGCCTTGAGCCGCTGGACAAATCGTGTCATCGAAATTAAGCTTCGAGAGCTTGAAGTCCGCCAGAAGCATTCCCAAGCTGCGGTGAAGTAAAGGAAGAACCTCCATCGATATGGATCACGTCTGACCTTTCTCTCCTAGATTTGCCTTTGGAAAATGGAAAAACATATGTTTGAGACACGTCGAAGAACTAAGTCTTATGGAGAGCCATCTTGACATCAAGCGGGCAGGTAGGTCCTTCTCTTCAAGACGTAGCACCGATCTTACCGAATGCACTTTTCTTTCGTTATTGTTATTTTCCAGAAAACATGCGGCGCATGTTCCACAAATGGCTCGCCGCAGCTCGCGCTCGGCGGCATAAGCGGATTCTCTTGCGAGAGCGGCAGGCCGAGTTTGATCGGGCCTCCATGCAAGTTGCGTGGGACAGATGGAGAGAGAAGTACATGGAAGAAAAGTTGCATCCCTTAGTGAGTTCCTAACACGCACGTTCAACGGTAATCTGAGCTGACTTTTACACTGCAGGTCCACCAAGTAGTGCAACAGAACCAAAAGAACCTTCTTTTCCGCGCTTTTGGGATCTGGCACTCAAGAACAAGGGTGAGTCATCACGTTCACGCCAAGAATCACCCTTTCACTGACATCGCTTCGCGAAGTCTCTCCCAGCGATACGGTTCCATGCGTCTCGGACGAAGACTAATATTTGGGAAATTTGGCGAGCTGCCATGCCTCAAGCCCTCCAGGCCAAGAAAGCACGTGAATTTCACACCACGGCCGTCCTTTGTACGTTCGAGACTTATCAAAGTCCCAGTCCGTTAATGAATTTGGATAGCACGAGCATTGGAAAAGTGGAGCCAAGCCTGCAAAACGAAGCGTCACCTTAAGGAGATAGCGTGAGTGATCTAGTTGTAGGATTGCCGAGCTGGGACGATCATTAACTGTCGCCAGTCGCGCCCGGTACTTACGCCTACCGACCATTACCAATGGTCCATCCGTGCCCACACCAAAGCTTACCGGCCCGTTAACACTAAAGGCTACGAGAAATGCATACCCCAGGCGAAACGCGGGCACAGAAACCGAGGCCGAGGAATCTGATGCAGGCGCAAGCAGGCTTGCTAGCCGCTCCAGTGGGTTAGCCCCCAAGCCAGGCATTGTTAGCCTCCTGTCTAGCCGACCGCGTGTTGAGCCAGTAGCTCGCCCTCGTCCAAAATTATCCACCCGAGGAGGACGGGAACTGAGCCCTGCACGTTCGAAGTCGTCCGCACTAGCGACTGACGAGCCATTGCCATCCCCACGACCACGCTTCAGTGCCCGACGCAACCCGAGCCCAGCACGTTCGAAGGTATCCTATCGTGATCCAAGTCCAGCGAGGTCTGTTGCCCCGACACAGAGTGAGCCCGAACGGAGCCGATTGTGGCAAGAACTGAGACAAGTACGGATGCGGTCTCGGCCACCCACCGAGCAGTCACCATCGCCTGAGCCACCCTGAATTTGCCACATATATACATGTCATTTGGTTAGTGGCGTGCGGCTGAATTGATGATGCCAGAGAGCTGAGTGGATGACAGGATGTTGCGAAAGTAACCCGACAATTCGGCACGGTTGTTGGTAATATTTACTACTTATGATAGTGGAGGATCCAGATCTATCAAGCATGCGGCTCGTTGGACATGCTTGCAAAGTTTTGGGGTACAATGGCATACAATGTCTGATGGCGATATACTTACCAGCAGATGACACGGGGACACGTGGTGAATGAAGAGAGGACGACGCCACATGGATCATTGCAGGAGGCGTGTAGGCGCGTTCCTTGGGTGGTGATCGACTAGTGAGGGATCCGATCGCTATGCGTGAAATGAGAGCACACACGAGGCGCATTGAATTGCATGAACACTGGCGAGTAGAGCCGGAGAATATATATGCTATCGCGGCAGTACGCGCACGACTCCGAGTCATATCACGAATTTTGATAGTACTGCCAGCCGACCCAGTTCGCGATGACAAAGTACGAGCTGGTGGGTATGATTAGGAGCACAAAGTACTTGTAGTGCGTGTCCCGCGCCAGGACGTCAAGCAACTGGCGGTGTTCATACGTCAGGAGCAGGCCAGGCCGCGAGTGATGATGCGTGGACGTACAGGGATGGCTGAGAGTGGGAGGAACGCGCTAAAGAGGACGGCATAGCTTGCCAATAGGAAGAAGAGGCAGGTGAGAGCGATGACAAGGTTGGCAGCATTGAGGGACGGCAATGGCATGTGTTGGCTTGGTCGGAGGAGCGTGTCCATGTCCTGAGGTCGTAATCCCGGCCACAGCGTGCCCAACAGCGTCGTCCCGCATCCATGCGGGTTCATTTCCTGTCTTGGGGTCGCGGCAGGCTGGGTGCATCCACAACTACATTCAAGCAAAGATCTAAAACTACAGTAGTCACGACACGGTTACAAGCGAAAAACTAGATGTATTGAACGACATGGATGTGATGTTACAAAAATTAGACAGATATAACCTGGAAATGGGCATATTGCGATAGGCGATGGAATGCATGAATTGGGGGAATAGTACAATGAGAATCCGTTGGACGTTAAAGAGAGCGTAGTGTCGAACGTAGCACCAAAAAAAAGGAAGCAGAGAAGGGAATGCGACAATACGAAGGGAAATAAAATGTCGAGTCAAAAAAAAACTGCATGACTCACGCACTCAGCTTGGGGCGTTTTTCAAGGTTCCTCTCGGTCAATCCGCAGTACCTCTTCCGTGAAAAAATCTCCGCATCGGAATTATCAAGATCTGACCGTGAATTTGAAACAGGGAAATATTCAGGGCGACCATCATCCGTGCCGTGCATCCCATGAGAGGACAGCTCATACGGACTGAGCCCATTTTCGTCAACATGCGGTGTATCGAGAAGTTGCGGGAGAGCGATCGACAACGGGGGGGATATTGGCTGCATGTCCGAGGACGATACACTTTCCTGGTCCGGTGTCAATGGAGGATTGTCAGCAAGGAGCAAGCTAAAATGCCTCGTCGGCTCGTCAGAAAGATCGACTTTCAAAGCACTGGAACTGCCGTATGATGAAACGGAATCTGCGACACTTATCCTCCTCTTTTTTTTTGGACGGCGACCGATCGGCGATTCGGCGGTGGCAGTAACTGCAGGGGCATGGGAGTATTCCATTGCTTGAAAGGTAGGCATGTAAATGGGCGCCGCAGGGGCACCATAGGGGGGACCAGGGCCCGCGTCCTTATCGCTGTTAGTAGAGCCGAACGGGTCTAGACTGGAGTGTTTGCCGCGAAGAAAGGGACTGAGTCCTGTACGCTTCTTGACTTCCTCGATGATGATGTCTAGACCCTTGCCGGTGACGTTTGGACAACCTTCGGAGTAGAATTCAACTTCATCAGCGCCATCTAGAAGAACACCGCCGGCGTTGATGCGTTTTTGTAAAGCAACCGCAACCGCGTGGAGCCGCTCATCATGCGGAGCGAGAACGGAGATGCCCTCGGAGCGGCGTGCCCAATAAGAGAATTGGGTGTTTGACCAACCGGAAAGTACGAGGATAGTGGAGCGCGTAAGTGTGACGGAACCAGACGGGGAGTGTAGATACGGATGGGTCAATGACTTGAGGGGATTGTACGGATGGCTGCGTAATCATAAGGTAAGCATGATCCAGCCGCGCGAGCACGCTGACAGAGCATAAAGGGGGGAAAGGACGTACGGAACAAAAGTTCGTAAGACTTCTTTGACGACCTCGACCTTTACGAGAAAATCGATTGCGGTGGCACCCGGTGGGGGAGTGGTTTCGTCACTGGCGTTTTTGCCTCTGACACGGATTTTTGACTTGATCGGACCCAGACGTCGCTCAAACAGTCGAGCACAAAATGTATTCCATCTTGCCTCGCCAAGCTGATCGCGGAGAAAGGCGGCTGCACACGGGTCTATTTGAGAGGGAGAGCCGGTGACTGTGCGTTTAACCGCAGGTCGGTTCTGAGGCGAGGATAAGTTGTAAAACGAGAGAAAATTAGGCGGACTTGCATGGATGTCAGCCCTGCTGAGTTCCGCTGGGTTGGACTGTACGATGGGCGGTAACAGGGTATGCGCAAGACCCGATGGCTTGGGAGGGGACGAGGATATAGCAAAGAGGGGAGACGTCTGATCCGGTGGACAGGCGAGGTCATGCAGAGGAGGGAGATATGTAAGAGCGGGCGGAGACTGTGCCGAGTGAAAGCGAGAGTCGTGAAGCGAGGAAGCTCCGCGGAAGGCAAGGTCCTGGGGGTGATGCAAATGTTTCGGAGAGAAGTGTGGGCTGTCGTGTGCGAAAGCAGAGTTGGAGTCGTTGTGGAGAACAAAGTCCAAGTCGGGATGCGGGACGTGAGCGTCCTGTGGAACGTAAGAATATGGAAGGAGGGAGTGCGAGAAGGAGCTGCAGTCAGGAAAGGAGCTATAATACACGGAGGAGTCGTGAATAGATAATACAGGGATGCTGTCGGGGACGGTAGTGGAGAATGAAGAGGCATGAATGTCGATGTCGTGTACGTCTTGGTCATGGTCATGGGGAGAAGGGAGAGGGGGGAGGATGGCGGGAGTGTCGTCGAGGACGTCGCTGGCGTCGATGAGGGCGACGGAAGCGGTAGGCATGTCGTCGTGAACGACGGGGAAGGGGAGGAGGAGGAGGAGAGGATGGGGAAGGGAAATGGCGAATGAAAGCAGTCATAATAAGGGCCGATCGCAATTAAATTGTGGGAAGAATATACCTTTGATGGATGCTGGGTATGGTTGTGGACGTTCGGGAGGGCGCCTCGTGCTCGTCGTCAACGACGACATGGACGAACGATCAGAGCTAACCAACTCAATGTGCGATCTGTCCGTCGATGTGCCCGATGCGTCTAGCTCACAGCCAGCACCTTACAGGCCTCAACCCGGCCTGGTGCCATCACCCACTCACCCTGCCTCCCGCACGCCATCTCCGTCCCTGCCAGAGATCCCTGCGGCGGACCTCGACCTCGACCTCACGCGCTCGTTTGAATCCATCATGGGTACAAGCTTACCATCAGCAGAGCCGCAGTAAGTCCCAGCTCGCCTCCGCCGTGTCGTCCCACAGGCACGATCAGTCACCGTCCCCCGCAGCACCGACCGAATGCAGAAACGGGCGAGCAACGTGCTGAAGCTGACGGAGGAGAACGAAAAATTGAAGGAGCAGCTCAAAGCGATGACTGCGCGACTCGAGGCCGCCGAACGGCGCCGCCAGGAAATCGCGAGCCGGCAGCCAATGCAGCAGACCCCACAGCAGCCCGGCACTGTTGTCGCCGACGCCCAGCCAGTTCGATCTCAGGGCAGTTCTTGATATCCGTCTATTACCGTCTTTTCATCTCTTGCACTCAATACCCCGCCACGTTCATTCCGTATTGCTCTTGTTCATCGCTTTCTTTACTACGCTTTTGCCGTGTCATACAGTACCCGTGCTAGACTGTCCTTGCCTGATTGTCACACGTCGACCCTGAGGACGGCGCAGACACGGAGTCCCTTGTACTCCAGATAAACCTTATTCCATTGAGATCGAATAAATAAAGAATCCGGCTCAACCTCTTTCCTTGTCTTCAACCACCATCATGTCTGCCCTCTCGAGCGCGCGCAAGCTCTCCTCCACCCTTGAAATGACCTCCACCAAACAGCCCCCCTCCCGCAGGGGCTCCGAACGCCGTGTTCCCGACAGACGGGGCTCAGGCTATTCCTCTGGCTTCTCCTCTCGAAGGCCATCCATCGATCCATCTAGGCTGATCCCGATGGACAAGTTTAGTCCCGCCATTCATGCTGTCCTCATCCACTGATCGTGCCCAGAACTACCCACGTCGGCGGCACACACGATTTCAACGTCGTCTTTGTCGGCGCCGGCAACATCATGTTCGGTCAGTGACCTCCCTCCAAGTCCTTCTCTACATCGTGTTCACTCTACTCTCTCAGGTTCGGATGAGGGTCCATGGAACCACTCCTTCCGCTTTGAACAGTGAGTCGCTTCCTCGTCCCCTCCGTCCGATGCTCATTTCCCTTTAGCAAGCTTGGCCTGCGCCTCAAGGTCGTCGCCCTCATTGACCCTGCGACAGAGCGCGCCGCTACCGTTCTCCAGAAAAAGTGCGACTCGTTCGTTGTCTCTGCCTATCGGGATACCCGCGTTTACAAAACGCTTGATGATTTCGTCAAGAACGTGACTCCAAAGGAGCGCCCCCGTGCTTTCGTCATCGGTTCGCCTCCCATGTTCCGAGGCACCCTCCAACCAGGCCGTGATATCGAGATGCAGATCCAGAAGCACTTCCCTGGCGTTGCCATGTTCATTGAGAAGCCTGTCGCGACAGGCGATAAGAGCGAGATCGAGGAAACCTTCAAGGTCGCTAAATCCATCTCCGAGTGTGGTGCTATCGTCTCTGTTGGGTGCGGCAATTACCTTTTTTATACTTGTGGAGCACCAGGCCGATCTGTGTGCAGGTACATGCTGAGGTACCTCAAGGCTACCCAAAAGATGAAACAAATCATCGAGGAAAACAACCTCGTCGTGATGGCTACGATCGCACGCTATGCTTGCGCTTACGAATCAATTGCTAAACCAGATTGGTGGGACAAATCGAAGAGGTAGTGACCCGTACGAATCAACGCATACATATTCTCGGCTCTGACAGTCTTTCAGTGCTGGTCCTATCATCGAGCAAGGCACTCACTTTTGCGATCTCTCTCGCTACTTTGGTGGTGAGGTCGACATCTCTTCCGTGACTGCTCATTCGCTCGAATGGGATGAAAACGCCGGCCACCTGTCCAAGATGGCTATTGACGAGAGCAAGATTGCCCCGGAGAACAGGATCCCGCGTGTTACCTCGGCCACCTGGTATGATTCTTCCAATCTCCGGACACATGAGGTCCCCCGCCTCATTAACGATACAGGAAATATGATTCTGGCGCAGTGGGCTCCTTCACCCATGTTGCTACCCTCCAGGGTCACAATTATAGTTGCGAGTTGGAAGTCCACGCTGACGGATACTGCCTCAAGTCAGTAAGGGTCTACGGAAATGAGGTTGAATCGCTCATTTCATTTCCCTAGGCTTGTCAATCCGTACGTCCAGCCCATCCTTTACGTCCGGAAGCCTGGGGACGACCATGAACAAACCTTCAACTTCCCTGATGACGACCCGTTCTTCTCTGAGGCACGTACTTTCCTGATCCGCTTGTCACACTTCATGCAAACTCCTATCCTTTCAGGTCTCCAACTGGATCGATATTATTGAGGACATCGAAGAGGATCCTGATGCCGCTCAGATTCTTAGTTCTTACGAAGGTGCACGATCTCGGCCTAGCGCGTCCCCATCGACTAATAGAGTTCTAGATGCTTGCAGGACTTACGAGTTCACTTGGGCCATCCGTGAGGCCAGTGAGCGTTCCCGTGCCCGGAGACTGGCTGCCCCCAAGGCTACTGCGGCGAGGATCGATGAAGCCATTGCTGAGGAAGAGTAAAAGGAACCCCAACGAGTACCCTAGATGCAACCAGCGTGGAATAGAGCACGGATGTATAGAATTCTTTGTAAACCAGTATGATGATCGTCTTGATAGTTTATCGCAATCAAGATGATGTGACTCCTTGGGCGAAAGAGTGCTATGATAAGATCGCACAGGTATCGTTGATCTGCAGTACCTTTTCAACGCCGCCCATCTGGCACTTTATGGCCTTCTTAGCGTGGCACCTATAGAATCTTGTCAGTTGGGTGATTTGAAGCAAATTGTACCGACCTCATCAAAGACCTCCATTTCCAAAATACTACACAGCCCGCTTTCAATCTTGCCGCATCCCGGATACAGCGCGCCGCATACCATCCACTTGGAAATGCCAACCCCATGACGACGTGTTCAAACTTGCAGGTCTCCTCACGGGCCCCGACAGTGCCTGCCTGCCCCTTTCTGAAGAATTGGAAAAAGGAATCTTGTACCTAGATAGGGGCAGATACGAAGATCGTGCCTTTCTGAAACGCATGACGGCGCCCGGGGCCCCTGTGCAAAGCGACTCATCCAGACCCCAGCTCGAAACGGCCTGGGCGGCGAACGTCGGGCCCGTTTTAGTGTTGGGCGCGAAGGCGAGCGCAAAACAAGTATTACGATCGATGCCGGTACACAGCGTCTCGTACATGACGCCAGTGATGCGTTCGCGGGCTTGGTGGGCGCATTCGCTGGGTGTTCGTAGAGAGGATCGTCTGTTGCGGGTATCAGTGAGAATCGAACGTGGGGACGATCTCGAGTTACCCGGATGAGCGGACCTGGACCGCTGGCGTATTCCCCTTCCGCGAGCCGAGACGTGAGCGCGATCGAGGAGGTATGTATAGATCCAGTAGAGCTACTCCCCCGAGTTCAGGATCAAGCATACGGTGAGCCGGAGGAAGTCCTGGGTTCAGGTCAACAGCCGCCGTCCCGTCTCAAACGTACGCACGCACCCTCGATACCGAATTCCGTTGAAAGATCGGCATGAGCGACGTCCGGAGAACCAAGAAGCCCTGAATCGATGATTCTTTCGCCTTCGTCTGGCAGGAAACGTGTCCACAATGCTTCCATGAAGAAGACGTCGTTCTCCTTTGCAACCGTGATCAGCGAGCGAAGCTCCGCGGCGTTGCAAGTCACGGGTTTCTCGCACAGGACGTGCTTCTTCGCCATCAAGGCGCTCAAGGTGTTCGTATAGTGGTACGAATGGGGGGTACCCGTCAGAAGCCGCCTGCCTGTGAGGATAATTCAAGTAGCGCGAACATCAAGGGTTCCCACCGATGCATACGGCATCGACGCCCTTGAGGTCTGATCAGCATGGAAGGTAGAAACGCGCTGACGTTGTCGGCATATGCTTCCTCATAAGTAACATATACCCTTCTCGCTCTCATCGACTGTGAAGGGCTATACGTAATCATGTGATCCCGAGTGAGCATCGGGATCGTGTGAATAGCACTCACCAAGACGACACGCTCTGCAGTCCAGCCTGTGGGGAGGAAGCGGAGGGTATCGTGAGTAACGTACAGAAGCGACGTGTTCGCCAGTGGCTGCAAAAATCACATCGGTTTATATATGCGTCAAACCCTCCGGTCCCATGACGGTAAATGGCACACGTCGGTCCGGACGGGAAAGCGTCGCAAGAATAGACTTTTTGCCAAGTCAGGCAGGAACGGAGATCGGTTACGGAACGAGGGTAGATTGTAGTATTCAAAGGTGGGAAATGCATCGTACAGAATGGTCATGGCAAGTGTCGTGTGCATGATTCGTGAAAAGCGTATCGTGATCTCGGGGCCGTCAAGCACTCGGATCCGGAGAAGGTTTCTTGTGTTCTGGCTCTTTGTCGTCCGACGGATCTGGGGTAACAGACGCCGCGTCGCCGCGTTTGCGTTTCCTCGCTAGCCTCGCCTTCCCTTTGCGCGCTTCTTCGTCCCACTCTTCTTGCAGGTGGGCTTTCAGCAGCGGCATGTTCTTCATGTCCCGTTCGCATTTCCAGCAGCAAAGGTTCTCTTTGAGCAGGGGCTCGTAATCGCTCTTCTTTAGTCGGGACATCTGTTCGAACGGGGGTACATGAATGCCAGTGAACGGACCTCACAGCGACCCAGAACGTACCCGCTCGAAATAAGACGGGTCATCGTCGAACCACGAAAGGACTTCATGTAGGTGTAAGAAGAAACCGAGCTTGGGGTGAAACGAATTATAATGTTTCTTGTGCTTCATCTTTTCCGAACACAGATCGTTCGACATGACGTGCAGGTGCAAATGTCTGCAGGCGTACGGAACGAGTGAGTGAGACAAAGACGGAAAGGAAGAGCACGGACGCACTCCATGCTCGGGGCCGCATGAAAACCCGTCCAAATGTCCCATTGGAACCCGTACCGGTTCAGCATCTCTTCGCGAATCAGCTTCTTGACGTTGTCGGCCTCATCGCTCAGATTCACGAGCACTTGTTTCGCGCGTGCTTTGTCACCTTTGAGCAAGCTCCGAAGGTTGGCGAGATCACCCGCACTGAATGGTAGTTTGACGCGAGGCAGGACTAGAAAATGGAAGATCGACTTGGGGAACGCGTCGAACACTGTCAAACATGTGTCGTTATACTCGAATAGGACCGAAGGCGGCAACGTCTCTGGTTTCGCCCCTTGCGCGTACCTACGCAAGACAGTCAAGCTCGACATGGCGGTTAACAGTAGCGACGGACAGCCGAGGTTTAAATAGGCGAAACCCCGGACCACGCTACGGCTCGGGAAGTAACGTCCATGGTATACTACAGTCTAGAGGTACACTTATATCGTACTAGACAAGTGGCGCAAGGGCTCGCATGTCACCTCCCCGCCTTCAGTAGCTCTCGCATGTTCTCGCTGAGCGTCGGAAGTGCGATAGTCACCTTCCTTCCACCAGCTGTATCACTACTAGCCGTATTCCGGCGACGGATCTGAGCACTCGCGGACAAAGATTGACTGCTTTCTTCCGCACGTCGTCGATCGATGTCCGCCACCAACTGGGCATACGAGAGGAAGAGCACTTCTGCTTGGGCGAGGGTAGAGTCGAGCTCGATGGTCATGCTGAGTTCGTTGCAATACTATATGAAAGCGCGACATTCGTTTCGTCCATAACGGGTGCCTGAACCATCAGTACTCACCTTCAAGATCTCATCGAACTGAAGAAGACACAGAAGTGAGATTAGTCTGGTGGAATGACAAGATTGTGTAAACAAACCTCGACAAGGTAACGCAAGATCATGTCGCGATGCGATTCGAGGATGGCGAGTGCTATGAAGAGGACAAAGTTGTTGCTGTAATAGTCTGTCCAAAGCACCTCCCAGAGCCGCAACACGTCTTGGAAGGGGAACTCGCGCTTGAAAGCGATCAGTACCCAACTAGAAGATACGTCAGACAAGGCATTTCAGAGACTCTTGATACTCACCGGAAACAGAAAAACAAATTGAGACCCTCGGCTTTCTCTGTCAAAAACCAATAAGGTAAGGCACAAGGCACAAGAAAGCCACAAACCAAAATGTCGATACAGCTCAGGATCCATCACGCTGATGAGTTCCTGCAGTGTAGACAACTGCTTCTTCATACCGCTCTGGTCGCGGAGGAAATTCTGGCCCTGAACGGGCATTAGATACATTGGATCAATCAGTTACAACAGACGCACCATGCGATTCATGACTTCGACGAAGCACCAAAATGTCAACTCTTCCTCCGCATCCATCACCACGTATAATGGTGCGCAAAGATCAGACATTCCCTGCACATATCCTCCACACACAAACGTGTCAGCACCGGCCATGATCAAATAAAATGATGCATTCTCTGCGAGGCTCACCAAGATCCTTATCATAAAAATTGTACGTCAAGAGAATACCACCCATGCGGTCAATATGTTCATTACTGGGGGACTGCGCTCCGATGGCCGCGAGCTGAGGTGAAATCATAGAATATCGTCGATAACCACGATCTGCCTCGGGGTCACCGGGCGAGTCTTCATAGCTATAGGAGAAGAGTGGGTGGGTACGGTCCGTGCGACGGCAGTCCACGTCTATGCGATGTCGTTCCTCGAGAACATCTTGTCGGTCGAAAACCTCTGGTACGCCGCACCATTCGTTCTTGATCTCCTGATAGCGTTTCCTGCGCGGATCCGTGAAAATCACGCATATACTTGGGGAATCGTACAAACCTCTTTTCTTCCCACCTCCTCTTGCGCTCGTTGGCATCAACGTCCCATGCGTGAACTCCGAGAAGGAAGGGCCAGATCCTCTTCCTCAGCGTTCCCGCAGGTGTTATCCCCCTTCTAAACACTTCTCGTTGCATCTCCTCGATTCTCACTTTGGGCCGCCCGTCGGCCGCAAACCACTTTCGCCAGGTCTTCTCATCAATTGGATTGCGGATATCCCTTGATGTCTTTGGTGTCGGCAAATTGACCGTGGAATGCAGTAACTCAAACACCCCTAGTGGAGATGTCTCCTCTGCCAGGTCTGAGGATGAAGCAGGCAACGCTTGTGACTCTCTCCTCCTCGCCCTATCACCTTCCTCTGCTACGATCCGCGCCCATCGAGCGAGGTAAACGCGGGCACTCTCAAACTCCCCAACACCACCCTTCTCGACCCAACTACCCCACTCCCACTCGCCGTTGGCGTTCACGAGAGACTTGACAGGATCGGGGAGGTGTGGGACGATCGGCTTTGCAAGGGGGTGAGACAGGATGTTTTGTGCAGCATGACGCGTGGCACGCGTGATGTTGGAAAAGGATTGTAAAAGAGCAAGACGCGCTTGGGATGTATTTTGCGTCGTCGAAACAGAAGGCGGGTAGAGGGAGCGATGCAATACCGACGGGCGATTCGAGTAAGCGCCACCCGTGCCGGAGAGCGGAGTGGGAAGTGGCCTGGGACGACGATGAGCCGGAACGGGTGAGTGGGAATTTGCGTATGATGATTGCGCAAGGATGTCATCTACCGCGTCATCGTCAAATATTTGAGTTGAATGTGTCTCTATGTCTGCTTTCGAGGGATCAACTATGAACAGGGTCGGCTGAAGAGATGAACGCAAGAGATGGGCATAGCATCGTAAACGTGATATGAGATCTTCTCCTCCCCACGACACAGGCGGGCGTGCAGCGGATGTGTTCGGAGAGACGGATGGAGGGTATGCATTCGAAGAGTTCCGTCGGTTGTGGGCGCGTGGTGGAAGGGTCAGTGATTCATCGTCATGAAAGTGCAGAGTCGGTAGCGTGGAACCGTTGATGAGATTGATGCCTACAGTACCATCTAGTCGAATAGTCAACAAGGGTAAGTACACTGAAGCGCCGAAGCGCAGCCCAAGCTACTCACACCATGATGACAGAGTCGGTGGATGGACCAAGAGGGAATATATGGATGTCAAAGGGACAGAGAACGCATACGATTCCGGTCGTTGAGTTGGCAAGTCGATAAGGACTACATCTGTGAGGCAGGCTGTGAGACAGGACAGGGGATAGAACCACCAACACGCATACCAACCTTGGTCCTCTTCGTCCGGGATGGCCCTTTCCTCGACCTTGACGAACTTGTCCCACTCTTCGACACCTCTTTCATTCAAAAGCGTCTCTGGTATCCACGCCAGGAGATATGTCGGATTCAATGCCTCCTACAAGCCATAATGAGGCAACTGTTACAGACGCGATGGAGACGTACACGTTTGACAAGAGCTACGAAGCCAGGGATGTTGTCTCTTGCGTAGGCGGTGGGATTGACATAGACCTTGGACTTGCTGTAGAGGAGTCTGTACTTGCTCTCCTCGTCGGCAGATGCAGACAACGTGTCGCCGTCGTTGCTAGTTATGCGCTTTATTTCGACCATGGAGCCTGACTGTGAGGGTAGCTCAGCCGGACATAGTCGCAGAGCTGAAATCCGGGCTCACGGATATGATAGAGAGGGAGCTTTCAGAAAGAGAAGGACGGTGAGAATCCCCGCCACGCATGGGCCCTGTCGCTCTCGCTGTTCCGAGCTGCGGACTGTTGGCTGACCACGAGCGCAGCTGTCCGTTGTGGCGATGCTGAGCCCCAAGTGCCTTACTTGCTCGATCACTGCAACCTACAACATCCTAGCTAGTCTATATCCCTCACGAAAACCGCGCTGACGAGAAGCAGAGTGGATTACAATAAAACAAATGCCCAAAACACGCTGTCAGAGTTACTTTTGGTACGAGAACACATTCCGGAGCACTGCACGACCCATCCGCCCACACAAACAAAAAGGTAAACTCGTCAGCACACCGTTTCACCCAGAGGGAAATGATGGAAATGATACTCACACCCAGCTTTGGTCGCTAGCCGGTTGAGAGAGTCATCGCTTTCGCCTTGTGAACGGACCTGCCCACAGAGCGCGAACGAGGTGTACGTGCTCAATGCACGGCCGTTGGCATCGACGTCAATGACGTTGATCTGGACCGATGCGTGGTCCTTGGAGGTAATCAGGCGGTCTACAATGCACACGGATCAGATCGTTTCTGGGCACTTGTCACTAGCGAAACACCTACTAGTGGCCGCGCACTTGCGGGGGACGTAGAGATCGACAAGAACACCCTGCACAGGGCTCGTAAGTAGTTCAACACGACGGAATCCATCGCATAAAGCGCATACCTGGTCGTTTTCCATTGCGAGATCGTGAAATCGCAACGGATGGGCAACGCAGCTGGCTACTGTGGATGTGTGGGAATCTATTAGGTCAGAACTGTACAGTTACAGATCTTTGATTACATAACACCTCCTATAACAAGGCGATCTGCCAACAAAATAGATTGCTACACGGCTAACTAACTGGGAAATGCGACTACGATCGTGACAATTCGGAGAGAGAAAAAGGCGAAGGATGCGGCATGGTAAAACAGTTTCGAATGAGAATGGGATGTACAGGCATCGTATTCGTGAATGCGAATCATGTAGACTGGTGCAAATGGGGAAAGGCAGAACAAGAATGCAGGCATGTAAGTACGTGAACAGGTGCAGGGGGCCCTGGAAAAGGGTCAACAATCAGATATTACTGATCCAAGCCGCAGGCATGGTCCGTGATGAAGCAGTAAATAAAGCGTGGTCTGTGCAACGCGAAGTGGATGAAAAGCAGATCTCGGTAGGACTACATCGTTGAACTGAGATGGCGTTAAGTTGACTTTGTAGATGGCGAGCAGACGCTCGCAATTAGCTGCGTCAGATGGATGTAAACGTTTGATTATATGCCGATAAGATGACGAGAGCGGATATTAAACAACGAAGTGAAGGTTTAGAACGGAGTGCTGGGATTGATGCCGCGTGAGAAGACGGGCATGAGATTGTGGAAAGTGACTTTGCTGGGGTCGAATGGAACACGAGGAGGCGGTGTCCTTGGACAATCTGGAAAAGGATCGGTGGGCCGGTGAATCGGGGGATGCTGCCTAAGGAGTGGCTCGCTAGGGGGAGGCTCATGGCTACTCCCGAGGGGATTCGAGCGTATAGATGTCTTTCTGCGACGCACGGGTCCAGAAGCGGGCATAGTGTCTAAGAATGCGACAGGGTCCTCGTTGAGAGGCAACTGAGAAAGGTCAGCGATATCGCAGTCGATGGGACACGGCATCTCGAGGGCGGAGATCCAAGGGAGCTGGTCGAATATGGATGGACGCCCAAAGGCATCAATGGGACAGTCGACGCGGTGTGCATGACGACGGCGCCTGGTGGAGCGGGCAGACAGGCGGGACGCTGCGCGTCTCTTGCGGGATGAACCACATGGGGTGGGCGATTTGGAGTTCTGTGGGATGACAGGTCAGACATGGTGTATTGACGGAGCCATGCGGGACATACGAGAGCGAGGTAGGGTGGATCGTGGAGTCTTATGGGAGACAAAAGGCGAGTGGGAGAGAGGAAAGTTCGTGCATGGATAGGGTGCTGGGCGTGGTTAGAGTAGAGAGGAAGAGGGGACAGGCAGTGACGGACGAGACTGAAGGGGAGTGGGTCTTGGGTGAGGAGGGTGGAGTGCTGTGGGGGGAGACGCGGGGATGGGGCGACGATGGCAGGCATTGTGAATGGCAGGAGAATAATGATACACTGGAATTAAAGAGAGGGTTGGATCATGCTGAAAGGGGGCTAAGACAATGGAAAGCACCTAAGTCAGGCGGATGCCGCGAGGCTACCTACACCATTACCACTTTTGGAAACATGACTCTTTTCTCCTCCTCACGCCATCCTGTGACGATGCCACCGACAACATGTCGTGAGACAAAACAACCCACCCTGACTCACAGCTTGTCGACAATTGATCCCTATCACCAGGTGCTTTGTGAGCATTACCGAGTTTGGCGCGTCGCAGCGCAGCTTTTTGTCGTTGCATTTTCGAAATGGGGGAACAATGCGGAGCGTCAATACTCCCATCCAGATCGACATGTGCCACGGTCGCGATAGTCGAGAGTGACTCGGTCGTATCACGCGTATGCATCAACCACAGTGCCGTTGGACGAGTTATTCGAGATATTCAGCAACAGCACAAGCACTCATCCATGAAATGAACGGCTGTTCAACAACTCTTTCATAGCTAAGGCAAGCTCTCCTCCCTCCTCAGCTAGGTTTGTGGATAGGGCTTATCCTTCCCGCTAACAATACGCACCATACCCCTGTCATGCACTTGTATTCGTAGAATAGATCTTGCTACTAGCCCTGTCGAAATGCCACCAAAGTAGATGAAAAGAAAACTGTGCGACATGAAAATGCTGATGCAACTAAGGTAATGATACAGATACAAGATTACTATTATCTGTGACACGTCTAGTCAATCTCCTCCATCGCTGAAGTCGACGCAGGCTCAGCTGCTGGTGCCTCTTCCGCAACCTCGATCATTGGCTCGTCCTCATCCACATCGAGGCCTAAGCTGATCATACGGTTGATGCGCTTGGCAAACGATGTAGGATCGTCAAGCGAGAAGCCAGACGTGAGAAGGGCCGTCTCGAACAGGAGGTAGGTCAGATCTCGAACCGACTTGTCGGCCTTGTCCTCCGCAACCTTGCGCTTCAATTCCTTGATGATCGCATTACGAGAGTTCAGTTCCAACGTCTTCTTCGACGCCATGTACGATGACATCGAGGAGTCACGCAAAGCCTGAGCTTTCATGATACGCTCCTGTGGACGATCGTTCAGCTCTTGAGCTTGCACACGAAGATCAGCCCAAGCATACCATGTTCGATGACCAGCCAAATTGACCAGTGACAAGAACACATGGCGAGTCAGCAATTCGGTTGGAAACGACGACCTTCTCGACCTTGTCGCCAAGAGCCTCCTTGATCGTGGTGCACAAGTCGTTGAACTGGGCGGCCTCTTCCTCACGAACCTTCTTCTCTTCCTCAGTCTCCTCGAGCTCGAGGCCCTCTTTCGACACGCAAATGAGCTTCTTGCCCTCAAACTCCTTGAGCTGAGTGACAGCATACTCGTCGATAGGGTCAACCAGGAGCAGAACTTCGAAGCCCCTCTTCTTGAGGACCTCAAGGAAAGGCGAGTCCTTCACGGCAGCGAGAGATTCACCCGTGAGGTAGTAAATCGACTTTTGAATCTCGGGCATACGAGTGATGTAGTCTACAGCCGAAACTGAACGTCGAGTTTTGCAACGCGAAGGAACAGATGCGCACCTTTGAGCGAAGTCTGCTCCTCAACGGACTTGGTGGAGTAGAAGCGCAAGAACTCAGCGAGCTTGCTACGGTTTTGGGCGTCCTCGTGGATACCGAGTTTCAAGTTCTTGCCGAAGGCTTCATAGAACTTGTTGAAGTTGTCCTTGTCCTCCGCAATCTCGGTAAAAAGGTCCAAGCATTTCTTGACAATGTTCTTGCGGATGACCTTGAGGATTTTGTTCTGTTGAAGAGTCTCTCGAGAAATGTTGAGGGGAAGATCTTCGGAGTCGACGATACCCTTGACGAAGTTGAGGTATTCGGGAATGAGGTCCTCACAATCGTCCATGATGAAGACACGGCGGACATAGAGCTTGATGTTGTTGCGCTTCTTCTTGGACTCGAAGAGATCGAAAGGAGCACTGCAAAGGAAATAAGCTATGAATGTGCATTGCGAGCCAATCCCTTACCGCTTGGGAACGAAGAGGATGGCCTTGAACTCGAGTTGACCCTCGACAGAGAAGTGCTTGACAGCGAGGTGGTCCTCCCAGTCATTCGTAAGCGACTTGTAGAACGAAGCGTATTCCTCAGTAGTAATGTCCTGAGGGTTGCGCGTCCAGATGGGCTTCGTCTTGTTGAGCTCCTCGTTGACGACTTCCTTCTCCTTGATCTTCTTCGTTTTCTTGTCCTTGGGCTTATCCTCCTCATCCTCGACCTCCTCGATCTTGGACTCTTCCTTCTCCTCTTTCGCTTCCTCCTCTTCATCTTCAACTTCCTGTAGAAAACGTTTAGGATCGAATGAAAGAAAAATGCAAACAAGACGAACCTTCTCGACCTCCTTGGTCACAGCGAGCTGGATCGGGTATGATATGAACTCGGAGTGCTTCTTGACAATGTCCTTGATCTTCTTCTCCTCGAGGTACTCGGTCTGGTCTTCCTTCAAGTAAAGACGAAGCTCGGTACCACGGCCGAGAGGAGGGTTGACGGTATCAGGAGTGATGGTGAAGGTACCACCGGCGGCGGACTCCCAGATATACTGCTCGTCGTCGTTGTGCTTGGAGATGACCTGGACGCGCTCCGCGACGAGGTATGCAGAGTAGAAGCCGACACCGAATTGACCGATCATGGAAATGTCAGCACCAGAGCTGAGTGCCTCCATGAACCCCTAAGGTAACAAACCACAATCAGAACGCAAACCAGGATGGGCGGGAAGTTGACCGACCTTGGTACCGGACTTGGCAATGGTGCCCAAGTTGTTGACGAGGTCAGCCTTGGTCATACCAATACCGGTATCGCGAATGGATAGAACCTTGTTCTCCTTGTCAGGGGTGATGCGGATGTAAAGCTCCTTGCTAGCGTCAAGCACAGAGGGGTCGGTCAAGGACGAATAACGGATTTTGTCGAGAGCATCGGAACCATTGGAAATCAACTCTCGAAGGAAAATCTCCTTGTTGGAGTAGAACGTGTCTGGGTGATCAGATTAGCGGACACCGACGATTGGTCGTCGAAGATGGTGCTTACTGATGATCAAGTCAAGGAGTTGACTGATTTCGGCCTGGAAGCCAAAGCTCTCGGATGCCATTTTTAGCTGGATAAGGGGTTATAGGTGCGCATGAGGGAAACGAATGGGATATGCGGCTCACTGATCAGGAAGGTGAGTGGAGAGTTGTGAGGGAGAGAAGGGAACTTGAAAGGCGAGGGACGCGTCTGATCGCTCGTCTTTAAGTAGGCTGGTTTTTTCTGTTCGTTCGAGAAGATTCGACAATTGCCCGCAACCAGTCCTGCGCTGGGACAAAGGCGAGTCCTTTCTGGAACATTCCATCACAGTTGCCTATTCAGGACCACTAATAGTACTTCGTAGTACAGCAATACTACTGCACCGTAGTACCTGTACGTTGTCGTGACTCATAGATCAGTCCGCGGTGTCCACTCAACTGAGCCTTCAGTCCCTCCAGCGCTGCTCGCATCTCGTCCATTTCGTCCTTCAACTCCGCATTGTCCTCCCGCAGCCTCGCATTCGCAGCCGCGAGCTCTGATTTTTCCCGAACGATCGCAGCGATATCTGCTTCTGGTATACGGCGTGAAGCTTCACACTTTTTCTGTACCAACGCAAGCTTAGCCTCCAGAGCCTGATTCTGACGACGGTACGCCCTGTATACAATCGTGAGCACGACTAAGCCGAAGGCAAAGTACGAGAACCCCACCGTGCTTCGTCCTCCAATTTGTCGCGTGCCTTATCGTGACTCTCCAGGAGCATCTCCATCTGCTTGTATTTGCTCTTGATAAGCTCAATTTCTTCGCCTCTTGCGGTGAACTTTTGGAAATCTGCGTCCCTGCGACATGTCAACACTTCTCTTATCGCCACTGAATGCAGTAGCTCTACCAAAGTTTCTGCATGCGAACGTGCTGCTCAATCTGTCGTTCGTAATCATGGAGTCGGTCGATTTTGTGCTGATTTTCCTTCTGCTGAGTCTGCAGCTCAAATACCGCCTTGGCTGCGTCTGCCAGTAATTTCCCCTGAGCCGCGAAGAGCGCCTTATTTTGCTGTCAACAAATAACCCCCCTCCAAGCTGAAATGAGTACTTACCTTCGCTTCCTTCTCCGCGGTACGCAATGCTGCCGCTTCCGAGACCCAAGCCTTCTTCTCTTCTCGGAATTCTCTGAGCTTCTTCTGCAGTTCTGTATTCCAATCCGCATATTTATTCTTTGCGGAAGACGACTGTTCTTTGTGTTCTTTCAGCTCTTGCTCAAGGCTCTGAACTTGGGCCTTGTATTGACGCAGCTTGTTATGCTGTACAGGATCAATACTGCATCCACGACACAGGCAAGCCATGAACTCTTACGAGCGCTTGACGGTCAGCCTCTGCATTCTTCGAGAGGATATGATCCTGATGAAGTCTGGCAATGTGACGCACGTTTTCTCTCGAATGCCAAAGCTCGAAGTTGAGTTCGCTCCTCAGCAAAAGTACCTCACGCTGCAGGCTCGAAATTGCCTCTGCCACATGCGATGGAAGCTGTGCACCTTCATCTCCCCTCGCCGATTCAGGTGCTAGTTTGATGCTCGCCTTCATTGGCGAACTACTACCAGGTGGGAACAACAGTGCTGGCCATGGTATGCCTGGGTGCTCGATGTCGACCTCGAGATTCGACTTCAATGCAACGGATGTGGTAATCATGTCCTGGAGAGATACACGGGGTTTCACAGGTGGGAGGCTAATATGATCTGGATGAGGTGTTAGCACACCTGAAATGTCTTCTGGGGTCATGACAATGGAAGGGAGGACCACTGTCTGCGGGCCAGGAGTCGTGTCGGTCCCTTCAAAAGAAGAGAACTGAGAGCCAAGGGCGATATTGCGGATGTTGAGCATGAGGCATTCACTAGCTATCTGAGAAATGCTATAGTTGGCCCATGGATCGGGTTCGATAAGTTCCTTGAGCCAGTCCCGCCATACGAGACGTGGGTTGACCACACGGCTGCGAAGTAGAGACTAAGAAATGTGGTTAAGTGCGCCTACGCGCGAATGGCAAACGAAAAGTCAAAGACACAATGTAGGCTTGCATACCTCTGATTTACTCCGTATATTATCCTCATCGAGCGCATCCTCCCAGCTCACGGTATACGGACTTTCATAATCCCTGTCCCGCAGGTATGCAGCGGGACCGCGAACAAAGCGGATAAGGTTGCTTGGAAAGAGATAGTAAAGAGATGAGAAATACGCGTCCGGTGGAGGGGCAGAGGACGTGGTAAGTTTGAGCTCCAACCTCTCCCAGCCAAGCTCGGGGCGTAGCCCGAGCGCAGCGAGTCCCCCGTACTCCTCTGCTTGTTTTCCAGCGTCAAGGCGTCCGTCATCATCCTCCACGAAGACAGTGGACGGTAGGGCCGAGCTGGAGAGTTGCTCCCAGCATATGATCCTCGCTAAGATCACGAACAACCGGGGGAGAAACGTCTTGAGTTCTTCACAAGCTCTCGCTGCAAACATTGGTAGTAGCTTGACGAGTATGGTAAGGCCAATCGCGCATAGAGTCGAAGAGTTATCCAGCAGAAGCGAATTTAATAAACTGTTCATGAGCGGGTGTTTCGCAAAGTCTGCTGCATGCAACTGGAAATCAGGATCCGAGGTAAAACAATCAAGCAGGACTAGGAGTTGGAGACGCGACGCAGGGGCTGCAAAGGCAGCTTCGACTTGCGTCATGAAAGCCTGAGCAGCATTAAGCAACTCGAATGTAAGTACCATCACGAGCACGTACCACAGGGCATTTCAAACCAAACTTTACGAGTACATCCTCAAGATTGCTCTTCCACAGATACCTCTTATCACGCTGCTTCTGATCAAGCTTTGCCCATTCCAAGATATCGTCTCCAGAGCCTTCGTTATAGGCATCCAGAAGGTGATCCACTAAGCGTCTGCGGAATTCATGCACTTTCCCTGGGTACCTTCGATCCTCGTTCCCGGCAGCAAAGATGATAAGCTCTTTGGCATGCGTCACAGAGGTGGTTGGTAGTCTTGGTTCTCTGAGGGCGGGACGTAGCACGAGATCAAACCAGGTTGAAATGATGGAGGTCGACGGCAGAAGCGGGCGGAGGTGGTGGAGGACACCAAGAAAGACCTCTGTATGCCCGAGCGACGTATGGTCCACAACATCGTTGTAGACGATCTGGAGCTCTTCTTCCACTCGGAAAAGTTGAACTTCGGGTTCCTCTGAGGACATGCATGCGACAACAAACTCGTCGACGACGTCGAGCACTTGTTCACGAGAGAATTTGTCCGCTGGGTCTTCGAGCGCAAGTCGCAATTGATTCGAAAGCGCAGTGATGGACATGGAGGTGGAGCACTGACCAAGTTGGCAAACACTGTACTTTGGCTACCTATAGTAGCTAAAAGATCAACTACCAATACAATTACACCACTCTTCAAGAATCAACAGAAATAACTGCCGCTTCAGCCTTGAAGCTTGACCTGCTTGGACTCGAAAGCAATCCTAGTCTCCGATTTTTCCCACTGATCCGCCATCTTGTCTTTTTCATACTTCAATATCCCGCGCGATGTTTCCTCCTGGATTCAGTAGAGATGCCTAACTTCTTGTCGCGCTCTTTGACGAACTGATCACTCAACTGACCATCCCGAGTGTAACTCATCATAAGCTGGGGCGGCCCAAGAGGAAGGTCGGGATCTTTATCAACCGCCCAAGTGTGCACAGTCTTGCCATAGGTCTTCTGAAATTCACCCATTGCAGTTTTCTCCAGCTCATCGTTCACCATGCCTAAAATATGTGAGTTCCGCAACGCTTGTGTCATTCAATGGAACATACTGGGAGTGAATGTAATCGTCTAGTGGGAGTCAGCGTGATCAAATTCTACGGAGGAGCCAAGTTATTAACATTGAGATACAGTAAACCACCTTCAACTTCGTACTTGTGAGAGTGCCAATACTTCTTCTCTTCTTCGGGAAGCCATTTGAATACCTGTGTATTGTCAAGGATCCTACACGTAAGGAGAACGAAAATCTTGCCTTCTCACCAATGACATATTCAATGCCAATCAACTTAGCGTCCTTGGCTCCTGAGTCATAGATGATGCACTGCATGGATGCATGTGCAGACTCGATACAGTAAAGCATCTGAAGCTACTTGGTAGAAGTCGGGTTTCCTATGGCTGCAGAGGTGGTGAGCCTCCACATGACGAGTACGATCTTGACTAAGATCTTGTCAACAAAAGGAATGCGACGGTATCACACGACATACGCGTAGACATGGAAGCTACAAAGGTGCTGGTGAATGTCGCCGAGCGGAGCCAACAACGGGACGGTCCTGGCAACAGCATCGTACGCGGATGCAAATTCGTGATGTCTGGTCTCTGGGTCCATCGTGATAGTGAAAGAAAAGATAGGAAGGAAAACCACAGGACAAGGTGAACGAGAACGAACATGACAGGATTCCCGTTGATGTCATGTCCTCCTATTGAAACGGGCTCCTATGGTCCATGGAGCAAGCACTACACTTGGACATTTCATTTTGGCAGATCCAGGGAGTACCGTTGACCTGTGTACAAAACCTGCGATGCGAGTTCAGATGTTCAACGTCAGATAGTAGCGGAACCAGTTTCAAGAACTTGAATGAGTAGCATTTGCCTAGTTGGCTAATGTTTGAATAAGCGCCCTCTCGGCAACTCCCGATCGTCCTGTTCGAACTTGGTGCTCGCCGTCGTCCACAGCGAGCAACGACCCTCAGCTCCGCCGAATCCACCAAAAAAAAGCAAAGGTAAACTGTCCTCCGCTCTCACAGTTGTTGTATGCCAGCGACCTCATGTCGTTTTCGCGGTCTCTCCATGACGGATTCACGACTTGCGTCCTGGATATCGAACACCTCGCTGACGTGCATCCCAGATGTCTGCTACTATCGAGGAAGTTCACTCCGACCACTCTGGCCACGAGCATGAGGAAGACCCAACCTCCCAGGCTGCCCTCGATAAAATTCAGTCCCGCTCAGAGCGGAAAGCCCGCAAGGCCCTCCTCGGCCTTGGCCTGAAAAAAGTTCCAAACATCACGCGTGTTACCCTCCGCAGGCCGAAGAACGTCCTCTTTGTTCTCTCTTCGCCTGATGTGTACAAGTCACCTAATAGCGACTGTTATGTTGTCTTCGGTGAAGCAAAGGTGCTTACCCCTTGCCCTACATAGAAACCACCCAACAACTGACACGCCGTAGATCGAGGATATGAACGCGCAAGCTCAGTTGTCTGCCGCGCAGCAATTTGGTTCTGGTGGCGCACCCGCTGGCCTCGCCAACTTGGAGTCTTCGGGTATCGCTGGGGAGGGTGATGAGGACGACGATATCCCTGAGCTCGAGGCACCGGAGGAAGATGGCCCAGTGGATGAGACTGGCGTTGATTCCAAAGACATTGAGCTCGTAATGGCTCAAGTCAACTGTTCGCGAGCAAAGGCAGTACGGGTACTGAAGGAGAGCGGAGGCGATCTGATTAATGCTAGTGAGTTCTTTGTTTCGTTTGTTGCTGTCGGCATATCTGATTCTGCATTGTAGTCATGGCCGCAAGCGAGTGATCCTGTGTTCCGTACTCTCTGTATTACTATCACGCGCAATCTACACACTTGCTTCAGTTGATTCTGATTTACGAACAAGCTCAAGTCCGCGGCTGGGAGAACGAACGTCATGCTTTCCAGCACCTAAGTTCTACATAGTAATTCGACCGTTCCCAACCATCCTGTGTTATGTCAATCCCCCGTCGCCCTTCCTCTGGCGGCCCAACAACCAGGCCCATTGCTTGCGCGGCCTCGCAGGTGAGCGTTGTGAGCTCTCCCTTCGCGAACATGTGGTAATACCGATGATATACGGGAGCCTCGACGATTTTTGCAGGGTTTTCCAGTGGGCTCTTCAGAGGCTGTTTTGTAGCTGGGTTTGGTGCAGCGCCTTGCTGGGACATCACCCAAGGCACGAAGACATCTTTTCCTGAGGGTGAAGGTGAATCTTGGGTGCTGTCGTCTGCCGGAATGACACGCTTCGACAATTCGTCCTGCTCTATGGCCCAGACGTAGATCAAGATACGTCCGTGGGTAGGGGAAACACACTGAAGAAGTCGCTGCAGAGCTTGCAATCAGTACATGCGAGACATGTATTAGTTGACATACCTGCACAGCTAGTCTGCGCCTCTCGTACGAGGATAGGTGATGTATCGTAGCTATCGAGATAGCGTAGTCCTGTTATCGTCACCTCTACGCGAGTCTAGCGGCCTGCAACATCACTCACGAATGCTCCGGCTCTCCACCCATTGTTTAGCACATCTCCCAAGACGACTTCGCGAATGACCGGCGTAGTAGGTTCGCCTCCGGTGTTCCTGGCGATCAGTAAAAGACGCCTGCTGCGATCAAGGCCAACGGTCAAGACACTTCCCGACCGATCAGCGGGCAGAGGGAGGTATTTCCCATTGCCCGTCCCAGAGTCAAGGCCGACCCATCCTGCAGGCAAATCGGAAATAAACTTGGCAATGATGGGCCACGGCTAAGTAGACAGATTGAATGGAGATCATCCTCCCTGCGGACTACAGGACCAATACCCCACCTTGTACCGGGTGGATGAGAAATGAGTGGCTATCTGATCGTAGACGGCGTGGACGTGCCGATCTTCGTATGTTTGGAGGTCGCCAGCGACGGAGGCTGGCGTAACGCTCTTCATTTAAAGCAAAATTATTTGCAGGTAACAAAGTGCTGATCACGGCGTGAAGTGTGTACCCAGTCAGTCACATGTCAGTGAACCCCATCATCTCATCCACCAATCTACGAAATTTGCTCCCATCGAATGCAGGAAATGGCACTAAGGCATTCGGATCAAGGGACCTGATGGCCGTCGGAAGATCACTAAACCGAGATATGAGAACTGTGTAGTGTAACCCAGTCAGGACTCACTCCACGGATGTAGCTCTGAGATGGCCAAGACGATCCAGTTGCAAGGCGAGTTCCTCTTGGTGGTTGTCTAACAAGGTCGGGTTTGGGACCACGATCAGAGGTTTCCCAGACCTCAGGACGTCGAGAATAGTGCCTGATCCTTGACCGACGTCAGGGCTGTAATACAAGTCCTCACCGCCAAATGTCCCTACCTGCATGGCTAATGACCAGGTCTGCGCGTTCAATCTCGTCTTGGATGGACGGTTTGAATTTCCAGGTCTCGATGTCCACCCCCTCCTTCCTGATCGTCAGCGAGTCCCGAGTGGACGCGCCGCAACCCAGGTCGAGATTAGAATTCCCTCGTTGTAACACCACCCGCACGAATCCTTTTGTGTGCAGTGCGCTGAGCACTGGTTCGGAGATCGCAGCTTGTACGAGTGCATCAAATTTTGTGGAACCAACTGTGATGAAGACGAGCATCTCTGTCCGTCTTCCCAAGCCTTGGGCTCGTTTGTCATAGCACAAACTCGGATGAGACATTTAGGGTCAACGACGAATATGACTCGACCGACATAAAGTTTTCCTGCGAAACTCATTAACGTTTTAACTCCTAGCTTATTACCCACAGCAGATCACCATGGGGTACACCCTCTGCGTGCTAGGTATATCTTTACCATCCAGGAATCCACTGGCGTTGACCACATCTTGCAGGATGCGGGACGATGGGCGTCGCCATCATATCTGGCGTCATCGCCAGTCTCCAATCTAGGGACAACACGCACGTCTTCCCCAAGTGGGAGTCCCATACACCTGGCACATCTACCCCGACCGCAGACTCCCCCGATCCCTCGCTGCCTTCGTTTTTCATTGCCACTGTCACGAGGCAGGAGAGCGCACAAAAGCTACAGCATATGTTTGGCCTCCTCGGGGGGCTCGGCTCGTCTGTCCAAGTCCTTGCTGGCGATAACCTTGCGGCTGTTCAGAGATCGGACGTCGTCATCCTATGGTGCGCTTCCCATGCTCTCTGGCGCGATTTTGACTAAGGGATCCTTGGATAGTTGCAAACCCCATCAAGCACAAACCATCCTGAGTCAGAATGGAATGAAGGAAGCTCTCGATGGAAAGCTACTCATCAGTATCCTTGCGGGTGTCACCATCTCCCAGTTGACTGCATGGGTCCCTCCAACCACAAAAGTCGTCAGGGCCATGCCCAACACACCCTGTCGGGTGCGCGCTTTCTTGCTCACTCATCTTTTTGGCCTAAACGAAACCCCCCCAGATTCGGGAAGGCATGACAGTCGTCAGCCCCCTCCCCACCCTCCCGAATAGCGAAGAAACGGAACTTGATCGTTCCATCATCCTCAAAATATTCTCATCCATCGGCCGATGTCGGTTTCTTGAAGAAAAGCATTTCGATGCTTGCACGGCTCTCTCCGGATCGGGTCCTGCATTTGCATGTATTTTCCTCGAGGCTATGGCAGATGGTGGTGTGATGATGGGCTTGCCTCGAGCCGAAGCGCTGGAATTAGCTGCTCAGAGTGAGTTACTACCTGCGGTTGGATACCAGTCAAGAGAAATTTATACGTGTGCGATAGCTTTACAAGGGGCAGCACGCATGACTCTTCAAGCCGGTGCGCACCCCGCTCAGATCAAGGATTCCGTGACAAGTAAGTTTTCGCGTTCGCCAGGTCTGCTCCAAGCTGATATTCCTTGTAGCCCCGGGAGGGTGCACCATCGCAGGGCTTCTGGCAATGGAAGACGGTAAAGTTCGGTCTACAATCGCTCGAGCAATTCAGATTGCGACGGAGCGCGCAAGCGAACTTGGGCAACCAACAAAAAAATAGCTGCTAAGCTTAATCTTTGCGATCTTCATTGCTCAAACACAAAAATAAATATAGACCAAAAGACTATAGCATGTATCCCATCTTGCTTTCGAACCTGCGTGCACATGTTGCAAGGTCCGACATATGTCGTGGGTAGCGACGACGATATAACACCGCCAAATTTCTCTTGCTCCCGTAAAATGAGGGCGGTCGTGTGGGTTGTACAACGCCGCCCAGAGTGTTGGAGAGCGACAGACCGTGAAAAAAAAACACAGGAAAAAAAGCAAACGCAGTGTATTTGGACGCATCGAGGTAGTAGCGTGATCTGCACCTAAGAGTACATAAGAGTTGAGCTCGGAAGAATACAAGGTATACCCGATATGAACTTACCTACTGTACAAGGGAACCTATAGGAGAGTGAAGTGAAGGGATTCATGGAGACATGTCACCTGCGTGTGAACCTCGCTGCTTTGGAGCCCAATGGCTATCCGACAACGGCAAGCAAGCAAGGCAAAAAAAATAACAGGAATAGTCAAGTATTGATATTGCTCAGAAGAATGAGCGCCACTCCGTGCAATGGATGCGGTGAGACGCTAAAGTGAGAGAGCGTTTTCTTACGGTCACACGGTAAACAAGGTGGTAATAAGATTGCAGAGGGTAGAATACAATGCCAACCTATGGAATATGTTAGCATGCGACCTGACACGAATACGGTAGAGGCTTACACAACAGCGGATCACCGATCTGCAAGAATGGTGCAGGTATATGAGAGAACGGTAACACAGAATAGCTTGGTGGTACGCACAGAATTCGTGAGTGTCGTCTGCTCGCTTGACCGTTTGCTGGTTGAAGAAAGGAAAGGTGAGAATTTAGTTGTCGTGTCTGATGACCAAACAATGGACAAATAACGCACTTTCCACGCTTCTTCAAAGTCGACTGGGAGAATAATATAACGGTTCTTGCGGACGGCTGCACAAAAAAATTAGACTAAGACGTTGTAGACGAGTAGGACGCGCATGCCTTGTAGACCAGCGGCTTGGACAATAGAAGCAATCTCTGCCGACGATAATCGATCCGGTCTTGACACATCTAAAATGCAATCTATCAGCTCATAAGAGGACCGAGTTGAACCAGCGAGGACGGACAGTCTTCGAGATCAACATCGGGTCCAAGATTCATCTTGCTGGTAACGGTTTGGAAAATCAGCCGTTTCTCGCGCCGTGACGGGAGCGGGAACTCGATCTTTCGGTCGAGACGGCCGGGGCGGAGTAGGGCGGGATCGAGGGTATCCGCACGATTCGTAGCCATGATGACCTTCAGTGCGCGAAGACTCAACGTGGCAAGTCGAGGATATAAAAACCAGGTGACGTACCTTGACGTTGCTGCCTTGGTCGAAACCGTCCATCTGGTTCAGCAGCTCGAGCAGAATACGCTGGACTTCTCGATCTGCACCAGTTTGCGCATCAAACCGTTTGGTGGCAATAGCATCGATCTCATCAATGAAGATAATAGCTGGCGCATTTTCACGCGCAAGTCGGAAGACATCGCGGACCATACGAGGGCCCTCGCCAAGGTACTTTTGTACGAATTCACTGCCAACTATGCGAATGAATGAAGCAGTAGTGTGATGGGCGACAGCCTTTACAAGCATGGTCTTCCCAGTACCTGTAATAGGGTAAGCACGGAGCAACATCGGCACATGTGCGACGTTCACCTGGTGGGCCATACAACAACACACCCCGAGGGGGGTCAATACCGATCTTCTTGTAGAGGTCGAAGTGAGTAAGAGGCAGTTCAACCGCTTCTCTTATTTCTTGCTTCTGTGTGTCCATTCCACCAACGTCAGAATATGCGACGTCTGGTTTCTCCTCCTTTGTGAGCATAGAAATGGACGAGTCCGCTTCTGGCGGTAAGATATCAACAAGGGCATTGGAGTGACGGTGGAGAGCGACAGAAGACGAGGGTTTCAACAACTCCCTGTCCAGCGTTGACAAGATCCGTACGACATAATTTGAGCCGGTTGTTGAGCCTACGATGCCGGTCTGCTGGTCGATGGCCTCCAGGAATTGGCCAATGACAAGAGGTACAGACTTGATGCGCTTGACTTCCTCCTGTGCGCGAATCAGCTCACGCTTGAGGTTAGCCTGTTCGTCCTTGATGTAGCTTTCCTGAATATCAAGGAGCTCGAGGTGACGAGAAAGCTTCTTGTACTTGGTATAGAGGTCCTCTTCCTGGAGCTCCTTGTAGAAGGCGGACTTTTCGGTCACGACGGACTCGAAAGTCGGTTCCTAGATACAGTTTTGTACTCTGTGCGAGCAAGAAGGACCTTGGTAGGACTCACTTCTTTTTGGATTTCTTTTCCGACGTCCTCCATGGTGGTGATCTTGCTGAGAGTCGTACTACCGCGCGTATGACGCGTTCACTTGGGTTATGGGAAAAACCTGCCATTTTGGATTGCTATTCAGACCGACCTCAATTGGGCGAATGCCCGACAGCGAGAACGGCCATGGCGCAAGTCGTCTCACCCCTCGACCAGCCCTCAAACTACAAGGACTCACAAAGTAGGCTGGAGAGGTCCAAGCAACAGGAACTTCTCTCCAAGTCGACTACCCTATACGTGCGTGCAATATGCTCGAGCGTACCTTCGATGCTCCGACACACGTCTTTCAGATCGGTAATTTGAGTTTTTACACGACAGAAGAACAGATATATGAGCTATTCAGTAAGTGTGCCAGTCCGGAAGATGGCGGCGGTATCAAGCGCATCATCATGGGGCTCGACCGAAATACACGGTGCGGCTTTGCTGCACTGACTCGCTTCTCATCTGCTCATGCCCTGCTATTCATGAAGGACCCCCTGTGGATTCTGCTTTGTGGAGTATTACACACATGCCGAGGCGCTCGCCAGTATGAGGCATGTCAGCGGCACAAAACTCGATGAACGCATCATCCGTTGCGACCTCGATCTGGGTTACAAAGAGGGACGTCAGTTCGGCCGCGGAAAGAGCGGTGGTCAGGTTCGAGACGAGCACAGGCAAGATTACGACCCGGGCCGCGGAGGTTGGGGTGCACAGGCACAGATGGAGAGAAGAAGAGAGGTCGAAGAACGCTACGCCGACGCACAAGATGGTCCAGGCGCCGTTGCCGGTGGCGGTGGGGAGTGGAAAGAGACTGAAGCCGGACCAACTCTCAAGCGTGCTCGTTCTCCAGAAGACGAAGGGGACAACGCGAGATTAGTCCGTAGATTACTTCCGTCTTATCTTGCGCTGACCAGTCATTTCAGGCTCACCGTGCACGAATCGAAGATCCCGAGGCCGAGAGAATGTAAAAAGGTATTCTATACTCCAGTTTATGAGATGTATCACCCAGTATGGACTTGTTAGAAGCCATATTGACTATGCATAACATTGACCTCAAGGGCAACTCGTGGTGCGCGCGGTCATCGAACTACACTGGCGTGCACCTGGAATTTTGTGCCGAACTTGTCAGGCCGGAAGAGTGTCTGGTGAATGCGCCGAGCTATACGATACGAATCTGACATAGACGGGGTCCGAATCAGGTATCTCGAGTAAAGAGAGAATTCGTCTGCTTGTCTGCTGGACGCTGAACATCCTAAAGATCAAGATGGGTAGAATCACTTACAGATTAACTTTGTAGATCTCAGGTTTGTCACCCAATGTATCAATTTTGCTGTGTTCAAGAAAGTCCTTCACGCATTCCGCTGAGGCTTTCGGGGGAAAGCCCCACGCGCAAACTTGCCTGCCATTACTCATGGCACCAGAAGAAGTGAGCGCGGACGAGGTCCCTCGCCCGAGCGCTGCCTTGCGTCCTTTGACACCTCTCATGTTCTCGATTGTCGGAGGCTCGAGGCATGGAATGGCCGTAACAGTATGCCCTCCTATGGTCACATTTCCGAGTTTAGCGATGTTCATCTGCAAAAAGTCAGGATGAGTGAGCGTAATGTAGGCCCGGCGTGTTGGTAGGAAGCGGAAGAGCTGTAATTGAACTGGACTGGTGTAAGAGCGTGCATAGCAGGACCGGGACTCTCACCATCTTCGACACCAACGAGTCGTTCGCGCCTTAGAGCCTTCTCGATGTCGGCAGGGAGGGTTGTCCGGGATAGGTTCTCTAACCGAATGTGTCGCCTGGTCTCGGCTGTCATGTACATATTCTTTGTTGCCCTACATGACAGATGAAATAACTTACTACTGAACGTTTCTTTGGCTGGTCTAGCTGCTCGACATGCTGCGCTCGCTGTGAACATCCTCAATGGTCAGAGTAGAATCATGTAGTAGTCATGTGACATGCGTTAACATTGCCTCCTACCACAAACCACAATGTCCTCGAGGGACTACCGAAGACGGGAACGGAGCTGGGAACGGGAAGACAGAGACAGGGACCGCGACAAGGACAAGGATCGTTACTCAAGAAGTGCAAGGACAGGTGGACATCGTGATGCTGGACGCAGACGGGATAGTCGTTCACGTAGCCCCCGAAGAGGTGTGTTAACTCTCGACTGTCTTTATCAAACCTATCTCATTGTCGGATAGACAAGCGCGACCATGACAGAGATAGAGAGTACAAGAGTTCACGGAGAGATGACAGGCGTGATAACAACTGGGGTCGTGACGACCGCAGGCACGATAGAAAAGAGGATAGAAAGAGTGAAAGAAAATCCGAGAGAACGGATGAAAGACGTGATTATTACACTCCAGAACGAACTACCCCCAGGGATAAGGACATCCGTTCCAAGGAACCTTCGCGACACAGTGAATCTAAACGCCCACAGGAGGCTCGTTCTGATGTCCAATCCGCGGTTCGGATAGAGTCTCCGAAACGTGAGTCATTTGTTGCTCCTCCAGTGATAGACGCTCAATTTGAGGTGCCAGACGATGTGCCTGCGACAACTTCTTCCAAGCCAAATCTAGACCCTGATACCCCAGTAGAGGATGGCGAGGAGATGGACGCCACCACTGCTGAAGACGAAGCCATGATGGTCGCGATGGGTCTCGCTGGCTTTGGTTCCACTAAAGTATGATCATTTCTTTTTACTGCCTCTCATTCGTGCATAATCGTACACAACAGGGCAAACACGTCGAGGGGAACCAAGAAGGTTCGGTCAACGTCAAGAAAATGCGAACCTGGCGTCAATACATGAATCGGTGCGGCCTGCATTCCAGTGTCAGCTTGCTGTTTCTGACACACTTTCATGGCAGCCGTGGTGGATTCAACAGGTACTTGCGCTTACTGACATGTTATCTTTTGCAAGCTCATGCTGTCTGTGCAGGCCATTGGACAAAATCAAGTAATCTTTTGCCGCAAGTCATGGCCCAAGAAGATAAGTCATGCCCTTTATTTCTGGATATAGTTTTTATCCTGGGCGTATATTAGTATCTCACCCGCTCTGGTAGATAGTTACTATAGCGATGCAATGTGTCATTTCAAGTTGGAACAGTTGATTGGTTTGAAACAAGACATCTATCTGGGACGCTAGTATCAACAACTGGCGTACTGATGTTAATACATTGCCCGTATGGACGGAAGACACACTCGTAACTCAGACAAGACGGAACTACATGATGGATGAAAAGTAAAAATTGTACTGATGATGAAGGGAAGCAAGACCACACTGTCCCGTAGGATTCTCCAGAGCCATACTTAGAACCCATGCAGCTTGATAGTGTTCCTAGGGATACCCTCTTCGGTAAGGAAGTTTGCAATCTTGACCCTCTGGTCACCTTGAAGTTGGATGACTTGTCCCATCTCCTCATCGTCAACGAGATTGCCGTTGCAAGCGAATTCCTGCAGCAGTTTGGTAAGCCAACATCCAAAAAATTTACAGTGGTCGGGAAACCTTTTTGAAGGCTTTGAGGAGTTTCTTGGGATCGTACTCTGTGAGAGGCTGAGAAACTGCATCGCCACGAATTCAACAACCAACTCGCCTTTGGGGAGACCTTGCAGTGTGGTCAAGGTCTTTCTTCCGTTCCTCTGCTGGATGCGGATATGAAGATAATTCTGCGTAGAACCCACGTCCTGGTTGCCCCCGAGAGGATCGCCCTCATCAGCAAAAGGATCTAGAGGGCGCCGTCGTGAGACAGCATGTTTGGGAAGATAAGTTGTTGATAGACTCACCGAAAGAGTTCAGGTTCTGCACGTTCATGCGACGATGAAGAATGGATAGATCTGAAGAGGATGTGGTAGTGTTTGAGGGCACGACGAGATGAGAGTTGGAGGAGTCTGACTT
>JBBPMW010000003.1:0-69857 GCA_038090535.1 Tylopilus alboater | reverse complement strand
GTGGGACGACTGAGGACCTTGAAGCGCGAAAACAACTACTTCGTTGCGGTTGGGGTGTCGTCAGGGACATGGGATGGTTTCTCGATAGTCTGTTGGGGTACATCATGATGGATGTCGTCGACGTGGAGTTCAGGCGGTTCAGGGAGCTACTCAACAAACCTCAGCGTGCGCGATCCGAGAGCGTTGGACGGACGGGAAACAAGGCCCCACAGAGCGACGGCGGCGTAGATGCTGGAACGAATGCTGATCGAACATACCTCGACTTTACGACGCTTCGGAACCTCCATACCACATATTTGGAGCGTCTCGTAACAGGATGCTTGCTTTCCCATCCCGCTCTGACTGCCATCCTCCGACCTATTTTCGAGGTCTGCGAAAGGTTCGTGGCACAGGTTGAGCGATGGGGTGGGGATGTACTTCCAGCCTTACTGTCCGAAGGCAGTCTCGCGGCCAGTGATGACAAGGTAGGTGTGATGGTTCAGGAACGACTTGAAGTGGTATCGGAGATCAACAAGGTGAGCGAGATGCGTGCCGTGTAAAGCGCTGCTGAGAGCGATCCACAGACTCTGCATGCGCTCCTAGATTCGTTCTACGAAGAGCTGTCGCTCTCGACATCCCAACAACCGTTTACTGCGACTGGCGATGCGTCCAAATCGATCCTGATGACCAGCACGGGAAACCAGACGATGTTCCAGCGGACGTTTGTGAGAGGCAAGGGATTCGAATGGAACGGGGAAGTGCGGCGACATGTGGAGCGACTGCTACTTCGATTGGACTTGAACGGGTCGTTTTCAAGACAGAGGCCGAGCGGGGACGATGTTCTCGGTTAATCGTATGTCAGACCTGACGTCTGCCATTCTGACTATTGTCATATGGTGTTTCATCTCAGTCGCACCCTTTGTATACTAACTGTTGGCTTCAACCGTGTGCAAGCTTGAACGCTCCCTAAGTAGTCGCACATGCCGTTGGCCTGTTCTTATGTTTGCCGGCGGGTCTACGGTATACGTTGTGTTGTGGGTAGATCCCCAGAACATAGAAGTGCATGCTTTGAAACGCGTGTGAAACGACCAGTTTTCAGTACGGATATGAGCGGGTCGACCAGAGCTACTTTTCGACTCACCCAACATCTCCGCCATCTCTCGTCCAAAGCGACCATGGCTGCACGTACGTCCCCTTCCCTCCCTTTCTTCCAATCTGGCCTCACAACCCCACAGAATACACACCCCGTCTCATTGGCGCGCCCAACACCCTCGGTACGCCTCTCGTCGTCGCGATTCCTCGTGTGACTGATCAGCTCGCCTGATATCAGATCACAGGGTCTACATCGAGCGAAACGGCCAAGTCATGTCCTCCTTCCACGACATCCCGCTCTTCGCCGACAGGAGCAATGGCATCCTCAACATGATCGTCGAAGTCCCCCGTTGGACCAACGCCAAGATGGAAATCTCCAAAGAGGAGCCCTTCAACCCCATCAAACAGGACACCAAGAAGGGTCGCTTGCGTTTCGTCCGCAACTGCTTCCCCCACCACGGATACATCTGGAACTATGGTGCCTTCCCCCAGGTATGTTTCTCCGCGCCGTGTGTCGCGAACGCCACTTATCCGTGATCGGATGTTTCCTGACAGACCTGGGAAGACCCGAATATCACTCATGCAGAGACCAAGGCCAAGGGTGACAATGACCCGCTCGACGTCTGCGAGATCGGCGAGCAGGTCGGGTACATCGGTCAGGTGAAACAAGTCAAGGTCCTCGGCATCATGGCCTTGCTCGACGAAGGCGAGACGGACTGGAAAGTCATCGTCGTCGACGTTCACGACCCCCTCGCTCCAAAGCTCAACGACATTGAAGACGTCGAGCGTCACCTTCCTGGCCTCATCAGGGCTACCAACGAGTGGTTCAGGTAGGCTTCATTTTCCCCCTTCGGGAGCCTGAAGGAGCGTCCGCTGACGGACGAGTACAGGATCTACAAGATTCCCGATGGCAAGGGCGAGAACGCGTTTGCGTTCTCCGGCGAAGCCAAGAACAAAAAGTACGCGACCGAGATCATCCACGAGTGTCACGAGGCATGGCGCCGCCTTGTGATCACTGGCGATACCCCAGCCAAGACTCCTACCTATGACCTTTCGATGTGCGTTCGTTTTTCGAATTGGTCGCGGCTCAAATGTGGACTTACTCCAAACCCTAGCCGCAACCTCACGAATCCCGGCCCTGGCTTGACCGATCGCGACGACCCCCTCTACACTGCCATCCCTCTCGACTCGAGGCAGCCCCCTGCTCCTATCGATCCATCAAGTGAGTTTAATGCTTACGTGTGGTCGGCTGACTCTAACGACCTTTCAGTCTGCAAGTGGTTCTACATCTCTTCTGTTCAGGTCTAGAGCCATATCGAACCTTGCGAATACTTGAACAAAACTCTAGCACTGTCGTTTCTTTGCAGTCCCACGAGATTCGGTCCCGCAAGGAAAGATGTGAACGTAGTATATGGATTGAATATCGACTAGAGCTACAAATGCACGAATATGCGAGAATCAAGCAATGATGTTCCAAAGACACCTCAGTGCCTTGGTTTTTCAAGACCTTCCTGCAACGATGGATATCGACAGTAACGATCCGAGATGGACGTCACCGTCCATGTGCCTGCCAAAAGTTCCTCAGTGCACTGAAATTCCATTCGTTCGCTCAAGCATACCTTCGAGTGCTGAAAAGACGGAATATTCGTGCGTCATGACGCCCGAGACGGTGTGGGTCTCGAGGACCTTTCCTGGCTTGCCTCCCTTCTTTGGGCTCGGCTCTGCACGTTGATACGTGAAAGTAAAGGGGGGTTCACCGATCAGTGTGAACACGATCTCGGCCTGATCGCCTGCTCGCGAGGGTCAACGCTCTTGATCGACTTTGAGGGCAACAACGACCATACCTTCATGTATGTCCTGGTATATGCGCTTCCCGTGACCCACCTGGGCCGATGGTAACGGGTGGATGTGCATGCGCAGGTTGGCGACGGCGGCTTTACACATCTTTTGCTGGTGGGCCACAGAGCTGACGATGAATTCGCCGCTTTGTTGCTGAACGATCGACCAAGGCGACGTCTTCGCTTCCTGCGTGTAGGATTTCCCGTTGATGCGGTACCTAGCGAAGCATGAGTAACGTCGGCGAACGTCACGTACATGCCAGACTCACCCAATCGTCCAGGGTGGTGTTCCCTCCAGCTGGAACTGAGTCACGTCGCCCACACAGAAATCCTTGTTCTTGTCCATGGGGACGATAGCAGCCGTTTCGGCGACATCGATCCAGATCGAGCGTCGCAGGGGATCAAGTTCTGCCTGCTCACAGCGTGAAGAATCGTGTATGCTTTCGATCGTCACTTGATAGGGCCCGACGGATGTAAAGTAGTATGATGGTATATCCAACTTCCAAACCTTGTCGCGCACTTCCATGGTCTCATGCCGTACCTTGCTGGTAGCAAGGTTTTTGATCGATAAATTGAGCTGGAATGGAGGTGTACCCTCGAGTAGGATCGTACCGTCGGATGACGTTAAATCTCGAGAGCTGAGGACGTCATTGAGGCAAAAAGACATGCGATTATCGTTCTTGAACTTTGCAGAGGGCTTGGGAAAGACTTCTTGCTCAAAGACTAGTCGCTCTGAGCGTGGAATCACGGCACTCTTGTGCTTGTGGAGTGGGTATGCCGCATCCCCAACTTGCTTCACCTCATAGTACTTGCGCCCGGAAGTAGAGGTATGAAGTTGAAAACGTGTTCGTGGCTGGATGCTGCTGAAAGTCGGCTGGTCCAAAACGATCGTACCAACTCCAGATTCGTCTTTCATCGCAATGTTATACATGATTTGGAAAGGAGGACGACCTGGGAGGGATGATCAAGGTTAAACCAGATGCAAATGTTTGTCCACATGCCTGTCAAATCCAGATCGACATGGTCATCGTGACCCTGGCAAATTGGCGGAAGTATATGGGAGCGATTATAGGTCTCAAACATCGACGACGTCTGCGGGTCCAGTCTGGCTGACGGACGGGGAACCCAATCCACATAATATCTGCTTTCTTCTGCAATGACAAGACCTGGACATTGCGAATCCGATACCTGGCAGGGGTTAAGTCAAAACTGGTGCCTCACGACGAGGAATGCACCTACCTCGAGAAGCTCGTACGAACCCTTGTTTTTGACGCGAATATAGTCATTTGGAGAGCGCAAGGTAGCAATCTGGGCAGACTCGGGCTCTTCGGCACGGCGATACTTGACGGTCCATGGCTGTGCCGACAACATCAACACCGATGTAAAGCTTTGTGAACGTGGACGTACCCCATCGCCTGTAAGCCGTAAAGGTAATTCAGTTTCGTCGTCCTCCAGGATCGTAACCTGTCTGATACCGTTCTTTATGTAGAATTTGGCCGTGGGCTAAACGATCGCTATGAAAATAACCGGTGCCGCTGAAAAATCATTCACATACCTTGACCCTGCGGACGTTCACGGAAACGCCAGGCACAGAGATGGAACGTTTACATCCGTAAGCATCCTCAACGCTCACTTTCAGAGGTGATGGGTAAGGGAATGGAGTTACAAGCCTCGTTGATGCTTACCTAGATCCACTTCAAAAGTCCCGCCTTCCTTGTCTATTTTAGACGGGATGGGTACTTGTATGCGCGTAGGCGATGACTTTATGTCGCGAATCTCCAGGCGATCGGTGGTGCGAGGACCGACGATATCCAATTCCAGGTTCCACGGCGCTGTTCCCTGGGGACAATATGTTACAAACGACGCCTCAAAAACTACCCACCGACTCACCCGAAGGTCCACTTCAACGTCGACCATATTGCCAGAACAGCTGTTCACTATGCGCTTGGAACGTCCGGCACCAGCCGTCGGAATAAAGTCAGCAGCCGCAAGGGGGTGAACGATCTGGTCAATGCTTGGACCTTTGAGCTCCACTTTCTTGTAGTTTGCATCGCTCAGGTGTAGGAATGTATAAAAGTAATGACCGCTAAGTTCGGGTTGCAATGTAAGTTCACCCCGTGAGCTCGCAAAGGTTTTGAAGAGGTCACGTGGATTCTCCTTGTCCCGTTGTGTACGGTAGTACACCTGGAAGGGAGGAGTCCCGTGAAATATGAGCGAAGCGGAAACGCCAGTGTCGCCAGAACTGTGGGCAGTGACCAGTGGATTCGGTGTTACATGGTATAGACGAGGCGCGCTTACCATTCGTGAATTCGCTTCCATTCGATTTCGGCCGTTGGCATAGGTTTTTCTACGACCTTACATGTCTCTGGAGAGAGGACATCACCCTCGCACCACTGTGAGATCTTGAGTATGTGTATCTTTCTGGGGAGATCGGATGCGTACCTTGCCTCTGATCCCGAAGATTGTGTATTCTCCTGCCGCACTAGCACTTAAACTAAGAGAGGACTGCTGGGTTTGGAGAGTGTCTTTCCATGGCTTGACAGATTTGCTATCACTTTTGCCATCCTCTGACGGCTCGAACTTGACGTCGACGTTCCACGGAGCGTCCAATGGATCCGAACCAATGACTTGGAGAGACAAGGGTGCGTCTGAACCAATGAGCAGAGAGACTGGGTTGCCTGGACCACAGTTTCGGAAAGAAACGCCGGGGCGTCGAAGAATGTTCAACGACCGCACCGTCTTCGAATCCAACGGCATTTCACGGTGGAGGAACTCGCTGGTAACCCCTTGATCGAGAGGGACAACATTGCCCATGCCATCAATGACACTCTCCAAAACGAATGTGATTCTCCCTAAAGATTCCACCGACAACGAAAGAGGAACTTTGAGTATTTGAGGTGTTTTTGGGGAGGTTCTTACGACATTGCGTGAATCTGGAGGTGAATGGAATGCTGGGTCGCTGTCTTCAATGCCTTCGACGAGAAAGCTCTCCTTTTTTCCATCGACATACTTGGACCAGCGGAGGCTGAGAGGTGGTACCCCACGGATATCGATGGTCAGGTCGACACCTGAAGTATCACCTTGACAGCGAACCGCGTTGGCTGGTTGTGCGATGGAATCGTCTGTATAGTATGCGGTGGGACACGGGACAACCGTGATTTCAAGAGGGTGGGCGAGTCTAGCTGCCGCCCCAGAGCTATCGAGTATTCTCTCCAATCGGATTGTGCCCGGCTTGTTTACACGTAGATGGGTGAGGGACTGAGTCTTTTGCAATTGAGAATCCGAGGTGGATAGGGACTCGTCCTCGTCCTCGTCCTCCTCATACTTGTCATCGGTGGGATGAACACGGACTGACTGAAGGCCCTCGAGTCGACCCTGTTCGATTGCCTTGAGGTCTTTTCCGCTGAGTTCGATATGCTCGATACGACCAGTTCCAGACTGGCCCTCGATGTAAGTCAAGGGCGTGAAAGAGTAACGAACATTTGCTGGAGTGGTGTTGTTGACGATAATAGGGATGAGCACGGAATGTAAAGGAGGCGACAGGCAAAAGGTGAGCCCGTCAGGGTTGAGGTGCGCGGTGCTGATGGGTGACATGCGGACCGTGTGTTGACCAAGCAAGTGCTGGTCTCCACGGAGGGTGTCTGGGAAGAAATGGGAAAGGATGCCCGAGGGAGAAAACACGTCAGCGATGCGGAACTGCTCTGGGGTAGCAGGCAAGTCGGGATGTTCTACAGAACAGGTGAGCGGGTTCTCAGTTAAAGTAGAAATGGAGCCGTTACTTTGTGCGCCTTGATATGCGGCTGATGCAGGAGCGTTTGAACCGATATGTAGACTTATGGCACCGAACAACAAGCCATTGAGGAACCAAAGGGAGAGGATTTGGAGTGCGACGACGGCCTTGCTGTAGGTAAGGCGTGGTATTCGCAGCTGAGAGAGGAGGGCGACGTATGCAAAGTCGATGTAAAACCACTTTCTGCCATAGGCATAGGAACTCGTTTCACCCGAGGCAAAGAGGCTTTGGACGATGTCGAGTATCTTGATTGCCTTGCGGAGAGTGAGTGGGGAGAAGGGGCGGGGTGCTGAACGGACTGACCTGGAGCAGACAGCCGAGGCTGAGATAGTAGAGACGCTGCGAGGGCACGTCGACGAAACGCTCTGGAATGAGCGGACGCGACATGGGGAGAAAGAAAGCACGGGCACGTGACTGCAAAGTGCTATGGTCCCGTTCCATAACCCATATCAGGTCGATCGCACCTTGGAGATGAGCGGCATCCCACCTCTCCCCACCATCGAAGGAGATCTCCTCCTCGATGTACTCACTCGTCAGCCCAGCAGAAACACCTCGTCTCCACCAGACAACACCGAACATGGCGGCACAGAACGTCTGGCAGAGCTCGGACACACCGTGCTCAGCATGGTCATCATGTACATCTTGTTCCAGCGAACACCCTTTATCTCTGCTGCCGATCTCTCCGTATGCCAACACAACTCTCCACAGTCCATATCCTCATCGCCTTGCCACAGGAAAAGCATAAAGAACTTTTGGACGACGACAACATCAGACACTGGCTCGCTTGCTACAATCTGAAGTCCAGGGTGAGAGGCCTCGACGATAGATCCAGGCTCGACGACCAGACAGTAAGCCATATCCCTCGGGTGCTTATAAGTCTTTCATCTCCAGTAGGAGGAGCGCGTCCTCTTTAGCTCCTATGTGGGTGCGGTATACGTACAGAAAGGACTCCCCACTCTCCTCTCCTGGATCAGCCGTCTCATCAGCCCTGAATCAGAACCACTCACGGCACCAGGAATCAATCCTACTGCCGCTCCTCCGTCTCCTCCTCCCTACAGCTCAAGCAATGTACCAGTGCCCCCCTCCATCCCCCCTCCACCCATGCCCATGCCACCTCCCCATCCGTCGGGCATGCCACAGGTCAATACCTTGGCTTTGTTCAACCAGACGTGCGCCCAGCGCGGCATTGTCGTCCACTGGGAGAGTGAGTCTGAAGGTCCCGCCCACCAGCCTCGCTGGGCAGTCAAGTGCATCGGTGAGCGTCTATTCAACTTCCCCTTGACCACGACTCACATCACTCCCAGTCAACAATCAACTCAGAGGCTCTGGGACAGGCAGGAATCAAAAAGTAGCAAAGGAAGAAGCGGCTCGTCAGGCATTCCATGCTATGGGTTGGGGAAGTAAGCGCTTCTAGCCTGTCATGTCTCGCGTGGTATTGAGCCCATAATTGTAGCATTTGCATAGATTGATCCTCCACCAAGTGCACTTATGCAATTGTATCATTAGTCTTTATCTAAATAGTTCAGCGCTTTCAGCCTGCACACAGCGATTGATGTATCCAAATCATATGCTCTGGAACATTCAGATGACTAGGTTATACAGCTCAGACAAGAGTCATGCGACCTTGAACTCCACATAAATAGTCAGAGGCCATGTCAATGGAAGCAATTAAGTAGATAAAAATGCTACGTAGCGCAGACCGTCGTACAAGTGGGCCAACGGCACGTCTCAAAGTTCTACATCAACCAAAAAAATACATATACCGCCAATAGGCCAAGAAGAGCCTTGAGAGGTGGATCCATGTTCGACCAAATCGACGATGCAGTAGCAACCAGGTCGTTGGTCGCTGGGGGTGGCGCACCTCCAAGGGTGTGACCCTGGCCAGAGAAGGCCCCCGCAGACGACGAGCTCGTGAATCGTTTCACGGCATTTTGCAGTCCCCTATGAACCGGATTTCCAGCGCTCGAAGCGGGAGTCGAGAGTCAACACGTACGTCTTGTCAGCGCCGCGAATCATGTGGATCTGTTTGGAACCCTGCAGGAAGATGAAGGTTGGCCTGAGAGGCGCGGGCGACGGATCAGATATGGGGTAAGTAGACACTAGGGGTTGGAACTACCCACATCGCCGAGACTTTGTACGTGGATGCCACATCTCTTGCAGCGTCGACATCACACTTGACAAAGTTTACATCCGGGTACTGCTTTGCCAGTGCTTCGAACGTTGGTGCAATGGCGTGACAAGGACCGCACCTTGTCGACATTCGTTAGAGACTGTCAACCGTCTGAGATAGGCAAGAAGAGTTACCAGGTTGCGTGGAAGTCGATGACCTATGTGAGATGTGTTACCGGTCTCGAGCGAAAGCAATTCACCACTCACTGTCAGCTTAGTTGAATCCGATACTATGCCGTTGAGCTGGGACACTGAGTTGACATGCGTAACGGACATGTTGGTACAAGTGTGAAGCAATACCACGGTGACGCGGACAATTGAACGGAGGTTAGCCCAGAGTTGCGGGTGGACTCCCCATTATGGAAACTGACCGGGACCACCCGCTCACGACTTGATTAAAGTATCACTGATGTGCATACGGAACTGGAGAATTCAAATCCTGTCTAATACAATTCTAGCTCCATCATTTGGCCGTTGGGCATGTCATAGAGATGTTCAGAATAGAGATGGGTCAATCAGACGTCCATGGCCAGCCAATCAAGGAGACCTCGCCAGCCAAGCTGCCATGTCATCGGAATAGAGGCATGAACATCCCCTCGACAATTCCACCATGTCTAGGTTCGTTCCCCGGACAGGTAAAGCTGTTTTCCCCTGCAGACGATGCTCTTCGTCGACGGGCGCGTGGAATGTGATTCATCCCAAGGATGGTTCCCCCTCCAACTCCAGCATCCAACGGAGACCTTGTCAGCGAATGATGATGTCCGCTTTTGCCGGATGCATCAGAGCGAGACCTAGTATGTGAAGTAGCATCTCTCGTCGACAGATATCGCGAAGCTTGTGGTAGGATGCTGTGACTCGTCGGCGGTTCCAGCTTCTGAGACCCTAGTTTCGGTACCAGGTTCTTCTTCATGATGTGCATCAGTCCTGTTTTCTTCCCTTGCAATGGGTGGAATAGGTACGGCGAGCAGGAAAACGTCAAAGGCGTCAACGTTTTTTCCCCAGGGAGAGTCTTCCCAGTTCCATCCACCTTGCGATCGCTGACAACGTAGTCGAACTTCCAGCATAGTCTTAACCCATGCGCATCGCTGTTGAGTATCGACGCTGTAAAAGTTTCCGTTCCAAGCACGGTGTATACACCGTTAGCCTTGACGCTAAGAGTTGCTTGCCTGGAGATATGGTCACGAGACTCGTCGCCTGCTACCGACACCATTCTAAGCGTCGGTGGACTGTCCAGCGTCGCATAGTGAAATGCGAACGTCTCCCGCTTCGTCGGCATGAACTCGGCAACTCCTGCAGTGATGCCAGGTCCGGCATCTTCAGCAGACTCGTAAGGATGCAGCGAACGGGTCCGTGGCGAATAGCCCATTAGTTGCATGCACGGCCTGACTGCCCGAAATCCTTCCTGATCGATCCACAACTCGATTACCATGTGCTTTATCCACGAGAGTTCTTCCGGGAGCGCCACGTGCTTCATAAATGGATGCACCGCGTCGGATACACGAGTGTCAGCCGTGCACAAATAAGGGGACACCGGTGCTTCGGAGTCGGTCAACTGCCATCGAGGATATGATGCGTGTTTCTTGGGAGAGGGTGGCGCATTACACACAAGATTTGACTCAACCTCGTTGACCTGCAATCGGGGAGACTTTGGACGGCCAGGGAAGCGAACCGCTCTAGCTCTTTCGAGTGGACGACGGTGGCGTTGTCGACCAACCGGAGAGGATAAAGGTGAGATCACATCCGTCGATGATGATGGCGAAGGAGGCGCGAAAGTTGGTGTTGGTAACGTGGAGTACGTGTGAAACGTGGCAATCATCAGCAATTGATCACCATCCAGATCCTCTTTGGGTGCTACAGTCGTGGTGCTGAGCTCCATGGTACTCGGATAGGAAGCCTGCGGATCCCGTAATCCTTCAAACTTGCCCTGTTTGACGAATATTGGGGTCGAGAAATCGCCTAGTATGCTTGAGCGTCCGGCGTCGCCGCTAAGGACATCGTCATACGCAGGATGTATTGCGTTTTTCAGTTCTCCGGAACTTACGGTTCTGGCAGGGCAGGAGTGGCTTGGAGGTTCAGCGTGGGACCCGTTCGGGAATTCCGGGGGGATACACGTATCGTCTGGTTCCCCGCACGTCCAATTCTCGAGCAAGGCTTCGTCGCCGCGAGTAGGGTCCCTCGTGTTCCCCACGGTGGTGTCAAGCTTATCAATCAGATCCAGTTCCTCGACAGCGTCGCGCAATCCTGGCGGTTCATCAAAGGCGCGGAGCCGGGAATCGCAAACATGTGTCTTGGCTTCCAGAAGGATTGGTATCTCCCCCGAGGTCGAAGAAATCACCAAGTCATCGGCTTTCAAGATGGGAGACGGGGGAAGCAGGACGGCGGATAACATCCGCAAGTCAGATGAGGTACGCGTCAGCCGTGTATGTGTGGAGCTGAAGACCATGATGGTGACCGTTGATTAAACACCGACATCTTGTGAACTCACATGCTATAAATGCCTAGTATTCCAAACTGGCAGACTGTCAACACGTCAGCCTCTACATAATCTAGATGCAAAATACTCCTTGCGTATCATTTTCCCCCATATGTACGGGCGACGAAGTTACGTTCCTTCGTACTCACTCTTTCTCTGTTTTTGAGCAAGCAATAGTCCCCATACTCGTTTTTACTCTGCCACCAACGCCCAGGAGCCCACAATGTCCTGGTCACCAGCGACGAATGTGACGCGTCAAGAAAACGCAAGCATGCGACACGTTCCCATGTCTGCTGGTCGATGGCATACCGAGGCTCATGCCTGGAAGAAGTTGGATGCCGAGGAAAATCGAGATCTACAAGGTAGTCGCAGGTTTCCACGGGAACCTACAAGGGCATTGGTCAAGAGAGTACGGACGGAAAGAACGAGGTTCCGCACATAGTATTCGTGAACCTCCTTGTTGAGGTCATTTAAGCCAGTCGGGGTGCTTCTAGAACCTTTCCTATCCCACCATGGTTCACGTCCGACGTTCCCCGACTTGAAATGAGCAGGAAGTAATCCTTTAAATTCGCTTTTCACAAAGTCGACGGATACCACGTTAGGCACCAAATAGTGCCCTGGGAAACGATGCCACTCTTTTCCAAGACAAAGCTTCAGATCAAACTGCTCGAGAACTGTAAAGTCAATGCTTGGTCTGTCACTTTCCTCTACGCCGGGAGGCAAAGGTGGTAGGAGACCAGTATCATTGAGGAGACGAGGGAGTTCAAAAGCCTCAAGATGACTGAAGACAGACAATGGTGCGTGATAGTAGTGCCATAACGCGAGAATGCGGGAGATGGACAGCAGCCCCGAGATCAAAATGATGGAAAGAGTGGTCGTGCTGAAGATGATCGACTTCGAGGCCTATCATTATGGTACAGCAATGTTGGTAGGAAATAAGCAGCGTGAAATAAATCAACAATGATATAGACCCACCTTGTATGGAGATTTCGTCATATGGATATACGAAACTTCTAGCCATCCGCGTAACAGATAGATCGTAACGGCCGCATTGAAACATATGAGTGGATATGCTGGGAACATGAATCGCTCCTCTTTATGCGCTTGTGCTGTTAGTATTGAAGTCCACAAGTACAATGGGGCCATCCGCAATGCGAGCACCGTAAATGGTGAACTTTCGTTTGGTCTTGGTTTCGTGAGCCCCAGACGCTTGCGGTCGACATGATACGTGATCGCAAGCGAAGGTAACGACGCAAACGCCAGCACCAAAACGATGTTGAAGTTAAGGAGGAGGTTCAATATGTAGAAGTACCAAGGCGACGTCCCGTACAAGTCAGGGCCGCGTTCGGAACCACCAAAGATGTTGTATTGCACGATGTTCCATGGGACGATAGTCCACTTCCCGTATGCAACGCTATCGATACAGACCACGGGGACCTAACGTAAAAAAGAGCATCGGCGCTGTTTTCCATGTTGGACAGAAGAACTTACAAAAATGAGAGCAGAAACAAAGCCTGCCAGGATAAGATGCTGCCAACGTGCAAGCATCCAGTTGACACGTGAGGCAGGCTCGACTTTATCGCCACTAAGCACAAAGAGCTCCTCGAACACGAAGGGTAGGGAGAGAGCAAGTGCAAACGGCCACCCTACAATAGCTCCAGTAGCGAAAAACATAGTGGCGTAGAGCGTCCTTCTCGTGTTCTTGACAGTAGAGGGCTCCAACGCAAACGCGAAGGCAAGCGTGGTCGCATACATGGCAAAAGAGGAGGGCAAAAACGCTGCAGTGCACTGAGAAGCTAGGTGAGGTAATAAAAATGATATTTACCGGCTGTAGCGTTCCACATGCCTGCATTGAACAGCAGGATGAAGAACAGATAACGACCCACTCTATCGTTGACCTTTTCAACGACAGTGCGGAAAAATTTGACTTCACAGAGCGTGGACAAGACCGCGAGGAATATCCGCACAGCAAAGAAAGCTGGACGCTGCAGCAATAGTTGGTTAGTTCCAGGCTGGACTTGAAACTTGCAAACGTTACTTTTCCAAGCGCAAATACAGAGGATAATCGGGCCGCCGGCATATGGAGAAGAATATAGGCCCAGCTTCGTATTGCGAAAGTGGGGGTCACTTCCCACGTCTGAAATCCATGACCATATTGTAAGAAGTGCAGAGACTCCCAGAAGTTGAAGACTGTGCGATTGAGTGGGTAGTTTGGATGTGTGAATGAAAGCTAACCTTCGTCGCAATCTTGTATGTTGGAGTACATCGCGCCTGCTACACGGATAAGGAGCAAGATGCGAACAGCAGTTTGAAAGTCAGGAATCCATGGTTTCCGAGCGGCTCTGAGTGCGGTGATTAGAGAGTTGAACGCTTGCGCGAGAACGCATACCTGCGAAGTTGGTCCTGCAAGATGCCACTGTGCCTAGTGGGCTTGGAGGAAGCCGCGGCAGGCTTTGAAGAATCTGGGCGTCTAAGCCGCAGAGTTTGTATACCAGAGGCCATTCGGGTCAACCACAGTGACAGCAGTGTCGGGAGTTGCGAGCAACGACGGATCACGTGACTTTGGAAGCGTCGCGGAGGGATCGATTGACGTTGTGGTGTCACTGGCATGTATTAGAACCTTCCACGGGACTGACGAAGCAGGTAATCTGGATGCACTGTTTTCCGCGCGTCCTGTCGGGATGTTGCTGACGGGGGAAGTTGGATGACCCGTTGGGGTGCAGTGATTCGCCGCTGGTAAGACCGGATCGGGGGAGTCGCTGTGGCTGGAAGTCCGGCCAGTCGAGCGACAGGCATCCGCTTCGCGAGAAGCCGTCGTGCTTCCACTCCACTCCTTATTTCTTTCCTTCCCCCATCACCCAAACACTCCCCGCTCCTCCCCCCACATCTGTTCTTGTTTCTTTCCCTCCTCAACACGATGGGGGACACGATCGAAACCGCTCAGCATTTCATTTACGTGTCAGTATTTTTCAACACTCCTCTCTCTGCTCCTCTCACTCCGCTTCCAGCACCCAGGTTTATTTTTGCTGTAAGTCAAGCGAATAGCTATTCCTCAACCAAACGATTGACCCTCTCGATCTCCCTCTAGGCATGTGTAAGTCCCTATCTCCTGCATACAGGCACGTCACTAGTACTCCAGCCTCACACTCACGGCAAACAGACGCCGTCGTCGTGTGGGACTGGATCATTAGCCTCCCCAGAGAATGGCGTTTCGTATGTCCTCCTTTCCCCTCTTGTATTTCACTTACGGTGCCCTCAGATTTGGAAGACCACCTGGACGCCAGTAAAAGTTGCATACCTCTTTTGTCGGTGCGTGAAATTTGACGCATCACCCATTTCATCACTTTTACATCTTCAATAAGCTATTGGGTCATCGTAGTCGTACCATATCTTTTGTACGCTTTCGTTACAAATCACACCCAAGAGGTCTGCGAAAAAATTTACAAGGTGAGCAATCATCGTCGTCCTCTTACGAGACTTACCGCCGCCGATTCTCGTAGATCCCAGTCGCGTTGGCAATGTGGAACCAAGTCGGATCAGAGTGTCAGTCTTTAATTCACCCAGTGATTCAAATCCTCATCCAAGAAAATAACTCTAGCCGTTCTGCTCATTCGTACATATGCTTTTTTCAATCGCAACGTGTACCTTCTTCTGGGACTCGTTTGTGCCCTAGCTGGTGTGGTCGCATACCAACTTTATGTGGACGCGTCACAAATGATACGTCAGTGAAATTGAAACACGTGTCCGCCCTTGATTATTCACTCTTAGATTAGTTTTGACCTTCGTGACTCCCCCATATGTGAGTGGAAGATTAGCGCAACCAATCATACATTCGCATCACAATCCTGCCCAGGGTCCCTGTTTCCCGGCGTCGAAACCACACTCCGCGCACCTACTTGGTAATGACAAATCATGTCGTTTGGATAACTACTAAACATACGTTGTGCAGGATTTTTTGTGCGTTTCGTTCAGGGATCTGACATTCGCACGCTTATATATAAAATAAGATCGCCCCGCTCTTGTTCGATACCCTCGTCACGGCCATGACAGTTTGGAAGGCTTTCCACATTCGTATCAGAAATGGAGGAGCAAACAGTAAGCTCATTCAGACGTTCCTTCACGAGGGTAAATAGCGCATATATGCACCCGTTGTTAGACCCAGTAACGTCTCCCCGCAGGTGTCTTTTACTATATCCTGATCTCTATCGCAAACTTGGTAAGTTCGATCAGACGGTACCTGATCTGCGATGGCTCATCGGTTGCGACAGATCAATGGAATATTTTACCTTCAGTGAGGGCCCCACCCCGTGCTCCCCTCCTGATATGCTCACCTGCATGGTTATCCAGACCGCGTCAGGTTATATCTGCGCTGAATATCCCCCTTAGTGTCATGATGGCACCACTGCTTGCTTGTCGTCTTGTGAGCCTGTTGATGTTGAGATGCTGACACTGTGTTCACCACGTTTCAGATCCTGGATCTGAGGGAACGAGGTGCGGAGACAGTCTCCCATTCGGAGGGGACAGGTATTGGCGCGTTCGCTACCAAATCTGGGGTGACCACTTCGTCCAACGGCCCACCCCATGTGAAGCGCGGGGGGGTTGGCATACGCCACCGCGGCCCCGGTTCAACCATCGCCTCGAATATTATGCTAAGCACCATTGGGAGCATCCAACCCGATCTTGAGGCCGCTGACGTCGAACTGGACGAGATGCATTTTGAATCTGGCATGGGGTTTGCTGGTGATAGTTCTCGGACCCTCGGTTCACTTGAACCCACAAGTCCAGCCCCGGCCTACAATTCGGTTGAGATGGGATGTCCCGCAGGGCGCGGTAGCGTGAGCGATGGTGGTGAAACTGGGACTATGTCGGGCATCCGAGTTAATGTCGAGAAGACGACGTCGACGATGTGACATTCCATTCAAGGATTTTCTTTCATTTCGGAACAGCATCGGATTGATCCTGCTTACGCTACTCGTTTTCTTGCACTCCGTTTCTGTGGGGCCCTGTGGAGGAGCCTAGTATTCAAGCTTTCTCCTTGTCTAGAATACGATACGCCATGACGGCTGGAAGGATGAGCAGTGCTCTCCCGATTCCATCGTGTTCATTTAGCAGAGTAGCTCATGTTGATAGCCGCTTCGGGCTGGTGGAGTTTGTGTCTCCTTGTGGATTTGATTTATGATAGCTGCAGATGGCAGCTGATCGAAATCATAAGTACAATCCAAACTTGGAAGGCATCACGCAAAGCCCACTCCCCCATGATTAACCGAGCATGCGATCCTTGCAAGCTTGAACTAGCACGTCCTCCAACTCGAGGCGATTCGCTCGACTTGCTGCTGAGTATGCTTACAAAGCTACGCTGACTCAGCGCCGCAGCCCGTCTTAGCCGTTACCCGGTTGCGGAATGTCCAACGATTCTTCTATATGCTGCCCGCCTTGCCACAAGAAATTCTGCTCCACATCTGTACGTTTCCTGTCACCTATACGATTATGACGCGTTGGTTGACTCGCCTTGCAGTCTCGTTCTTGGACATCCCAGACCTTGCGGCGCTATCGCGTGTTTCCAAGCAGTTAGCCTTCTTGACGGCTGATCCGGTGCTCCACCGTACACGCTTGAGAGTGGTAGCTCCTTCGCGCGTCCAACACTCCCTCTTTGGTAGGAGCCCAGAGGGTATCCTTCTCAGACCAACTGTTCCGGAACTTGTACATCGCGGCGTCATGCGTGGACTCCAGATGGAACGGAGACTGCGCACAGGTGACTACCTCTACTCTCCAGACGCAAGTATCGCAGTGCTTTCTTTACCACTTCCGCGTCATTCACACGTCATCACAGGCTGCAGGGCAATATGTGAATGGTCTGCGTATTCAGCAGACACATACCAAGGTTTTGCTGTCTTCTTACCTCCGCAGTCGACTGTCCCCGCCCACCGCGCTCAAATTACTCCATTACTCACACGTCTTACCGGATGTCGAGTCATCGATACTCTCCGTCTCCCGATCCCTCTTGCCGGTGGTGCACAAACTGAAATGGAGCATTCAAAAGGATAATATGTCCCGGATCATCCGAGCACACACTTTTAGTGCAATTAACCCAAGTGACTCCTCCCACCCCTTCAGCGGAGGCTTTGGTATGTGGGCTGAGTTAAAGGGAGTGAATATCTTTGGAGACTCAGAAAGGGTGCGACTGGCTTTGTGCCCAGACGTGAGGAAGTTGATCAGATTTTACGAAGAGATGGCCTAACGATATGATACGACTACTCTAAACTGAAGATATTCCCGCATTGTTGTATTCCAATGTTATTCTTGTATATTCAGCTGAACAAATACGCAGCCGTCGATGTACTTTTGCATTCAGTACGTTTCACCTGCAATGAGGAGACTACCATTCTTGGAAGTGACTTGTTCGCACCAACTTAGATCGACCAGATTCCAGCCTACGCTGCGGGGAAATGGTTGATGTAATTCACCGGCAACCTTCAATGTTAATCATTGAAGTATGCGTAGATTCGGTCGAATCAGCGGTAGCGTTAGTACTTGACGCAATCTCATTACCTGATTAACCCACTGACTCTCCATAGTGCCGTCCGGGGAGGAGCAGACCGCCTTGAGTTATGTGCTAATCTGGGCTATGGTGGGGGAACTACGCCAAGTATCGGATTACTCCAATCTGTAAAGAACGCAGTCCCGAATGTTCCAATAATGGTACGTATGCCTTTCGAATTTTCTTAGTCGAGTGATAACCATCACCGCAAGGCAATGGTCAGACCTCGCACAGGGGACTTTGTATACAGCGAAGAAGAAGTGAACGTCATGCTTCAAGATATTTCTATTTTCAAGGCATATGGTGTCCAGGGCGTCGTTGTTGGCGCGCTCACTGCTGCCGGTGACGTAGATGAAAGTCTGGTCAGAGAGTGGGTACTAACGCCTTTATGCAAAGTGGGTATTAGTGACTTTCAGACAGACTCGTTTCAGCAGCAGTGCCTTTAGAAGGTAAGTCGCTTTGCGACGCTACTGGTAATCGAGGCTATCCTTGGAATGTAGTTTGTTTCCATCGCGCATTTGATGTGGCTCGTGACCTGAAGAGTGGTGCGTCCTGATACTGGTATTTTGAAGGAAGGCACTTGGACGACTCATTCATGCATCAAAGCATGGAAAACGTTGTCCAATACGGCTGGAATCACAAGGGTATTGACAAGGTGAGGTCATCCATCAAGGCAGCGCAGCCTCCTAGAGACTGAATTCTTTTCACCGCAAGTGGTCAGCGCAGAGATGTAAGCTCTCCGGAAGCCCTCGAAGCCTTGGCATGGATGTTCGATTCTGCTAGCCCTTTGTCTACGAGGATTCTCCCTGGCTCTGGTATTAACATATCGACCATTCCAACATTGTGCAAAGCTCTCCTGTCGCACGGACTAAAGGAAATCCACCTGAGCGGCGGTAAATGGGTAGACGGTCGTTCTGCACGCAGACTTGACGGAATGGGGATGGGAGAATGGAGCATTTGGAAGACTGACGAAGAGGCTATCAGGAAAGTGAGAAATTTTGTAGACAGCTTCTGTGCAACGGAGGTAGGCGGAACTCGAGAGCGATGATCGTATGCCTCACTACGCTCATGTCAAACGATTGGAGAGTACTTTGAGAGGACTGTCAAGAACTGTCACGTGACCTGTGCCCATGTCAATCGAGTGGGCGTGGCTGGAGCGCTTTCAAGATAATGGGCATTTCACCGTCGTCTCCTCCAACGCCAGGAATATCCACTTGAGGGCACCAGGACCAAGAAGAACAGTATCATTCGATTGGCGATGAAGCGAGAGTTGGAGGCGTTAGCTGGTGAAGTTGACTTGGACAGCCCTCGGATGAAGCGACGCAGAGAACTCCCCGCGCCCTCAGAGGCGACCGTTACACCAGTTCAACCATCCACGACAACAAACGCCAGCGACGGCGATGCAATTACTCACGATACCGAGGGCAGCGTCATCGATGCAGGTGTGTTGAAGGACCAAGCAACCAAGTTGTGGCAGACGGTCAAGGATGCAGTCAATAAAGAGTGCGTTACAAACCATGCTTCAGCGCCGCTTTGCCAGTTTTCTTTTCTGACAGTTCTACAAATGGCTCACGAACACATTTCAGAGGCAACATATGTTCTCCAGCTTTTATGCGACTACCCTCCAAACGCCATTATCCAGACTACTACAACATCATCACGCATCCCATTTGCCTGGACGACATCAAGAAAAAAATTGATGAGGACAAATATCCTTCCTTGGACGATGTTCGGCAGGACTTCGAATTGTGCTTTACCAACGCCAAACGGTACAACATGAAAGAGAGTCCAATCTGGTTAGATGCCAAGTTCTTACTCGTCAGTACCTACGATACTTCCTCGTATCTTCTCCACTCACTTCCCTGGTATACCCACAGAAACTCGCCAACAAGGAGTACACCAAATTAACGGGCAAGAAAGTGAAGAAAAGCAGTGACCACGACGAAAATGGTGAGGAGAAACCGGAGGGTGAGGGTGATGACGACAAGAAGAAAAACAAGCCACCGAATATGAACCGGCTACTAAAATCAAGGCTTCAAAAGCTCGTGGAGAAAACAGACGAAGAGACGTGAGCCGTGTATCTTTCTTCTCTTAGTTCCACTCAGTTCGATGCTTCCAGACATCGCGTCCTTTCTGACGTTTTCATGGAGATGCCATCAAAGAAGGATTATCCGTCATACTATAAGCAGATCAAACGCCCGATGTGTCTCGAGTACATCTTCGTATGTCTAAATACACGCTCATGCAAAGTTATACTCACTTTCATTATAGAAACGGTTAAAACGCAAGGAATATACTACTTCCGAGGAGTTCGCCAACGAGGTCGAACTAGTGTTCTCAAATGCCCTCGAATTCAACCAGGATCACAGCCAAATATGGGAGGACGCTATCACCCTCCGGGTTGGTTAGCCCTTTGTTGTCATGTCACAAAACTCACACTCGTGATAGGACCACTTCCGCCAACTCATGTCTGATCTGCCGCCGCCGCATGCCCTCCCTAGGTATACAAAAACATCGGGTAAAATTAAGTTAAAAGTTCCGGGTGCGCCATCCGGCACAACGACTGCTCCGCAGTCAGCGGATGGCTTGGGTACGAAACCTATACAAGACCACCCCTCAGGTTCCTTGACGTTCCGATTACCTGGTTCTGGTACCGCCGTCAAGAGTCCCGTCCAGGCGGTCGAGTCGTTGCCCAAAACGAGCTCAATCCTAATCACCACACCTACAGCTAGAGTTCCCGTGGCTCCTCTCGCGCCGAAGCCTACTCCTACTCCGACCCCTGTCTCGGCAACGCTTGCTCCGACTGAGTCTTCCCGCGTACCGACTCCTGTCCCTACACCTACTACTCTAGCAGCTGTCTCATCGTCAAAAGTTCATGCGCCCACCTCTCAAGTTGCCGTTCAACAACAACCTCAGTACCCATCCTCTCCACAATATACGCACTATCCCAACGCAACGTACCACGCAACAACCCAGCCCGTAGCTACTCCCACACCCGCGACATCCGCAGCTCCAACTGCAGCGCCAGTCAATCAACTTCGCAACGCACACTCTGTCTCGAGATCCCCTGCACCGTCACTGAGTGGCCACAGGCTCTTGAAGGAGGTTTTCATCACTGTGAAGCCTCGGGAAAGACCCTTCAGGCTGGATCATCGTGACGGCGTCAAGTCATGGGCTATGAAACTTGACCACGGCGAGGTCTCCCTGTCTGTCGAAGAGATCAAATTTCTTGGAGACGAGGAGCGAGATAGCAGTGACGAAGACGCAGACGCTCATGATCTTGAGGAACAAGAGGAAGAGGAACCGTTACCAAAGAAACGTGGTCGTGGCCGCCCACCCAAGAACTCGAAGGTCAAGGCTAAAATGGTAACAGCAAAGAAATCTGATGCCGCTGGAAAGAAGACTACGAAGGCACCAACCCCTTCACGCGAGAGCATTCATGTTGTTTTAAATGGCAAACCCGTCAGTGAGAAGCCTGAGCAGGAAGGGGTTTGGGATGTAGAATTGCAGAGCGGTATAAACGTATTAGAGGTAGGGGAGAAGGGTGGTCATGTGTGGAAGGTGTACCTGGAAAGGGTGACCATTACCACTTGATTGGATACCTTCTGGTCATTATAATCCTTCCCTTTCGTCCAGGTATCTAATCGCTTATTACTTAATGGTGTATCCCTCCGTTGTAACTTTTACACTACCAAGATACTAGTGGTTTCGCGGCATTAAATGTCCTGTCGGTCGTGAACTCGAAGGGGAAAGCAGGAGAAAATAGACCTCAATTCCTAGACCCCAGTGGTCTGTCATCGTCAGATACTACACTAATCTCATCTCTAGAGTCCGATTCATAATCCTCAGCATACTGCGCGTCCTGGGACTCGTACACCTGGTATCTTCCCGTCCTCTCGACCTCACTCTGTATATACTGCCTCAGCATTTCCTCTCTATTTATGGGACGGACTTCGTAGCCTTCAGATCCACGTCGCACCCTCAATCCCTGATGCTCTTCTTCGAGGTCTGTGCCAGTCTCTATAGAATAAGATTGGACCGGGTAAGCATCATGCTCGAAGTCTGGATGGTACGGTGGGAGTGCAGATGTGTAAGCTCGAGTAGACGACCGTCCGTCGATAGGTGGTGGGCGTCCATTGGAAGGGCGAAGAGCGGGATTGAAGTCACCGTTTTCATAAGTCCAGGGGCTATCAGGGAGCTTGAAGGATTTTTGGTGCTCTAGAGCTGGGTCCCTTGGTGGCCATGCCTCGACATCACGGTCTGTGATGGCAAAAAGAAAGATGGGTATCAGTTACTTGTGCAAATCATGTCAGGACAAAAGGGACCGACAGGGACGAAGATGGAGATACAAGGCTCCTGTCCCATGATTCTCCACAGTACCGTGCGATGCGGAAACTTCATACCACTCACCAATTCCTACCGATAACTGGAATTTGAGGCCAGTCCCGCCTGGGACCGTGGGACAACACCAAAGAAGTGGATTGCTGCCCAATACAGAAACTATGTTCTTCCAGACTCCTATATCCTATCCAGAAGTTAGTGACCTTTGGGGTTGGGAACTTCAGGCACACACGTAGGGAAACTTGATCTGAATGTCGGATGAGTTGTTGCACAACATTCAGATACAAACATCCCACCTCTTGTATCTTGCCGTTGCGTTTAAGTGTAGCGGCTTTGTCCTTCTCCCATCCTTCAATCGTGGTGGTATTACTTGTTGAGTTATAGAAGTGGTATAAACTTCACACGCACTATCAGTATGATCATGAGGTTTTCACGGTCGGAGAAAACAAACCTGAAAGTACCAACGGCGAGGATGACTGGTACCACAAATACGTAGTTCATGATTATGCAGAGGAACTCGAAGCCGGTCAAATCATACTAGACCGGATCAACAGGGAGAAGTCTTGATTGTAGGAGGACTTACATGATATCTCCTGCTCATAGTAGCCATAACCCTGCGCGTTACCATGGAAAGATGGTAGGTGCATGTAACATCCACGTAGAACAAAAAACGAAGAAAATGACCATAGTTGAAGTGACCAATGCAGTTGTTCACCCAAGGGCAGTGGTGATCTAAAAAGGGGCAATAAGGAACGTAGCACATCAACCATAAAGCAGCACGAACCCATTCGAAGCACGCATCTGAATGGGGCAAGTCAGAAACGCCAATGCATGGGAAGGTGATGACCAACCGATTGCACTGTCTACAATGATGCGACCTCGGTGGTTTGTACTTTTCACAAGCTCGACAGTATCTGGGGCCTCCAGTGAGTTTCTTGACTTCGTATCCTTCTCCAGCAAGGATGTCAGGCTCCTGGACATGGTGTCAGACGATTGGGAGAGGGAAAGCAGCCAATCTGACCCATCCGTCAGGCACCCGACCAGGGTCGGTGAATATGCATAGGTAGTAGTTCCACAGCAGCATGAGCGCCAGTACACTGCACGACATGTCATGGCAAAGCCGAACGGACGGGGAAAACCCTTACTTGAATGGCACGAGCAGTGTTATGAGTTCAACGGTCCATTCGCGACCGTACCAAGGCCATATGATGAATACCTGCGAAGTAAGTACGGGGAAGAGAATTAAAAGCAGCACGAAGCTGATGATGAGGCGGGACAAGAAGGGGTGCATAAGAGAGTTGTAAGCCACAAGTCCCAAAGCAGCCACTTTTGCAGCCTTGCCACTTGCCATGCTGCAACACCGTGTAATACCCTCGACACGTCCATGGCGCTCAATACGTTTTGCTTCACAACTCAGCCAAAACATAACTGAGGGCCGACGTTCGTGTATGTTCTGTTAGACCCACCCGACTCATACTGATACCAAGAACCTCAGCCGTGGAAACGACGGCGACGACGGCTGGCAATGCCGAGAGTGCACGCAAGCCCTCTTCTATACTATCGCGTATGCCTCAATAAATGCACTCGTCGTTCATCCTCGTTGAACGTCTTTCTTTCCTCTAGGTTTAAGCGACAGAACACAGTCAAGAATCCGTCGCGATTCTGGCACAGAACAAAAAAGTCTTAATGCACGCGTTGAGGCTGCGGCTGCTGCACACAGAACAGCACATCCTCGGGCTACTTCTTTTGTCTCAGCTCGGTCTGCGCAGAAAAGGGATCACGCAGCTGAGAAATGGTTCACAGGTGTTCGAGAACTTGATATCAGCCACGTGGACCAACCCGATGGCCTCAAATCACTGCCGCACAAGAAACGCAGGTCTGGATCTCCGAAGCAGCATGAAATGAGACCGAGGACAGATTTGAATGCCCTGTTTACTCTTTCTACTGCTCCCTCTGCTACCTCATTGCGACTTCAAACCAAGAAAGAACTGGGCGGCGACTACACCAACTACCTTCCAGACGGATACGCTGATCCATATCGGCTCCCCGTAGCCTACGCACGCCTGGTTCTTGGCCGAAACAAGCACATACCATTGAATGCGCAAACCGGTGCCCTAAATATCATCGAGGAAGTGATTCGGGGAAAAACAACCAGGCAGGGTAAGCAGGCTCTTGATGCTCACTTGGCTCTGATTTGATTGAAAATCGTGTTATATAGCTGTTTAGACGTCTTTTATCTCTCTGTGCTCTCCTTTTGGTAACTGAAATAAACATAAAATACGAGAAAACTATGAGTACGACGAAATTTGCGCAGGGTGTAATGTAGGCGCTGACGAGTGCTCGGGTAATGGGGGAAAAGGTACACTAGGATCTTTAGGTCCATCACTGACGATCGTCGGCGAACGTGGCCGAATCCACTCCGGAAGCTCAAAGTCCCTCACTTCCTCTAAATTCTGTGGGACTTTGGTGCCAAACGCGGTCACATGTCTTTGCGTTTTCCGCACGTTCGGTGCAGCTTGACTGCGAAGAGCCCAGTGCATGAGTACACATGGTTCAGCCTTAGGTGCGGTCGAATACGGGGACCTTGTAGCGGCGTATTCAGGGGTACCACTGGAATAAGGAGATTCTGCATCGTCGACACGTGATGTTCGATAGCGTTTGTGAGGTCGGTCAGAAGAGACTGATAATGTATCCGATGAGATCAACGAGAACGGCTTCGTAGGCGACGAAGGAGTGTGTATAGAGTTTGAGTTAGCTCCGGGAGAGCTTACTCCCTTGCTATGGGTTTGCGGCACCTTGATCTTTAGAATGATTGACGGGGCAATGGGCTTTGGCGAAAGTTGGCTCAGTAACTCCTTTCCGGTGGAGTTGGACTCCCCTGGACTACACATGTCAGAATGTTGCAGAATCGTGCTAGTGGGTTTGTTGGCATCTTTAAGATCTGCAAGCTTTTTCTCGGAAGGGAGAAGAGTTCGGTAACGCTCCTCGAGAATGGACGCGACTTCAAGCATTTCTTGTCGGCGCCTCTCTCCTTCATCGTAAATTGGACTGACATCGGCCTGGGCGTCAGACAAGCTGACTCCTGACTTGTCCTCGTTTGCCGCGGGCGGTGGGGAGAATGACGCAGCAGGCAAACCGAGGAACGCAGAGCTATCAATAACCTTGAGCTGTTCGATACGTTCCTTGAGCTTATACTGCTCGTGTTTCAGCTTCTCCTTCTCGCGCAGACGTTGTCGCTTTTCGCAAAACTCATACTTCCGATGTCGCTTCTCATATGCGGCATCGGAGGTGTCTGCGTTATCCTGCTAGAAATACCCGGGACAGATATGATTACACGTCGTAAGAAACTTGGATGTGCGTACCTCTCCCGATGACCGAGGTCTGAAACGCCCTCCGACGGTTGCTTCCTCGGACAATAGGGAAAATTCGGGAGTCTGAATATTCTGCTGCTCCCGATAGGCCTTTATAACATCAGATCGGTCGAAGTAACGTTGATTGGCAAAAGAATTGAGCCCGAAGCTCGTCGACTTTGACGAGGACGGGAGCAACGCCGCATTCGTTGTCAGTAAGAAAAGTGTGTCGGCAGGAATGAGTGGCTCGTTGTCGACTGCAATAAAAATGAGCGTGGAACCACGAGGGGACCGAAGGTACGAACATCGACGTTTCTGTGCGTCCAAAATCATCAGGTCCACATCACAGCTTCCTATCCCCGGACCACCGCGACGAGAGCGTGTGGGTAGTACACGTTTCTGACGAAGATGTGGAGTTGTTAGATGGGATGCATCCGCCATGGACGTCTCCGGCGCTTCCGAGTGGTCACGTTTCCGCAACGCTGACGACGAACGCAAACTTTGGCCGAGGTGCAGCGTTCGAGTCGAGATCGAAGATGGCGACGGGCGCCAGTGGGTCACAGCGCGGGCAGTTCGTCGCCGTGAAGGAAATCGCGCCTGATGCGAGTTGTGGACTAGTGTGTTGATGGCGGGCCGGACTGTGCTGCCCACCCGTGGACCATGTCAATGGCTACTCTAACTACTACGCTACAACTACCAGTTACGACTAGGAAAAACAAATCTTCGCCAGGCCCGTTGCTGTCCAACATGTGGCATCAAGGGTGGATGGAGAAACCCTCGACGAACAGCCAACCGTCAGCACTCAAGGCATAGATCGCGTCCATGATTCTCCCCTTTGGCACCAACATATAGTCGGTATTCCTAAACTCCCATCATGATTGTGTTGCAGGGATGTAGTAGTTGCGACTCGAGAAAGCTGCTCACCAGGTAGAAATCGCAAATACCGGGATTCCAGCATTCTTCAGAGGTGTCGCAAAAGCGCAAATCACGCCTGTCAGTTCTATCGCCCAGTCAGCACACAAGAAAACGCGGCCAGGCAATAGTGGTAGGAACCAAATTCCATCGGACCCGCTATCTTGATGCATTTCCATTCTCCAGCGTCCTTTTCCGCCTCATAAACAATAGAAATTTCTTCTGCCGTTCGAGTGATCGAGATGATCCCCGATGTTGCCTTGGCTACACTCAGTTCACGAAGAGCATCGGATGGTATCTCATCTGTTGAAGCATATTTCTTAATGAAAAATGTTTGCCCCAGAACGTCTAGATAAAGGCACGGGTGGTTGATCGGAGGGGACATATCGATGGAGGGTGTCAATCCAGACTCAGTTGTACGTTTTGAGTCTTTACAAGCGTCTTAGACACACACACAAGTTTAATACTTCGACATTTCTTCACTTGAAGGTCGAAATACACAAAACTGACTATCGCGTGATATTCAGCCTGATTTTGGGAGGTACTGAATATCACTGCTTGGACAAGAACTACTAGTAAACGAAGGGGCGGCTGGGTGATCATCAGCATCGTGGTCTGAAATGGGATACAAGTGTACTCACTGATAGGAATAAATGTACCATCGATGACTGATCCTTCCAGGTTGAAGTACCAACTAATTTGGCTCAGGCTACCGGGCGAGCAGCTGACAACAGGAGTATACTGGGCCAAGACAATCTCAGAGACAGCACCACATTATAAAAACATACTCACGCCTCCAGAACCTGTCTGAAGCGCGGAAAGAATAGCCGACAATGTGTAGGTTTCAGATGGGGAAGGCGTAACACCAGCGTTTGCGAGCCAGGTGTACGTGGGGAGAGTCTAGAACAGTCCGACAATTGTCTGGACGTATGCCACAGCCTTCGCGAAACGAAGTCGACGGTCTGCGTGATCCACAGCGTATAGGCAACTTACTTCGGCTCCCTGGGGACTGCCAGCTGGAAGGCAGGAAGGCTCAAGCGTGCTGTCAGGAAACCGATGTCAGAAACCATATGAAAACAAGGCAATCTAGTTTTTACCTAAAGCACGTGCCATGCACAACCCATTCATGCTAGACCGCTGTCAGCGAGACATCTGTATGGTCGGGAAACGATGTACATTCCAAAGTTCCTCACTGGTACCAGCATCGTTCAACCAGTATTGTTTTATGTACTGCAACGTAGAAGTAGCGCCCTGTTCTGTCAGAAGCTCGACAAATTTTTCGTCACCTCGACACCCCTCTTGGAAGTATGTCGAAGAAGTTGCATACCGAGGAGATATCATAGTCACGCGACGGATGACAGTTCTCCTCGTATGTGCCGTCGCAACTGTTGGTAGGGTGATCGATGAGTGCGACAAGTGTGTATCCTTGTTAACTAACGCACTTGTCATCCCACAAGCCTGACAACTGCATAAGATTTGATGGTATTGCTTTGCAAAACGATATCACTCACCGTGGATGGTCCAGCCGGTGGGAGGGCTGCCAGCGACATTGGTGTCCCAGAACTTCCGGGATTATAGTCAGTTACAAAGAGGGTGTACTTTGCGGGAGAATACCCGAGTTTGCAACAACAGACCCTACAAATATAGTGAATCGAGTTAGCAGCGGAGTGATCAAGGCGTGGAAGACAACGTACACTAGAGTATTCGGTACAGCATGTGTTAGATGGTGCAGTTGTAGTCTGACAAGAGATTGGACCAGATGTAGGACAGCCAGAGCTGATATCGTTCGAGAGGGGCGATGATGGTCGTCGCTCGCGACAATCCGAAGAATTGAACTAACAGGACAAAGGTCAACATCATGTTGAATAAGATGCTGAGCCTCTACAAAACCCAGGTATTTATGCTGGTGGACGCAGGCACAGGTTTCGCATTTTTTCAGAGTTGGTTGAAGCGCACCTTCAAGTTGCTCTGATTCGATTGCACAAGGAAATGATGATCATACAGTGCCTTACAAGATCATATGCAGTTCACTGCAACTTGAACTGTCCATGCGTCTCGAAGGAAGCAATATAACCTAGATGGGCCAGCGCGGCCGAATATTAATCTAAGAATAGCCTCAAGTCATCGGTTAAACGCCTATCAACGTTTCAGAGGGAAAAACTGGCACAAGGGATTCCATGGTAGATTGTTCCGATAGTGTTCGTCAACCTGGAGGGGCTGAAAGCGAGGTGCTTCCAATAAATCCAATTCGATGCTCTGCGGATGCTGGACTACATCGGTCTATACGTATCCCCTTCACCTTCAGAACCAGCGCTACCGTGCGTTGTCCATGTGTCAACCCAAAGGTGTGGCGGAAACGTGTGGTCGTGCGTATCAACATTTTGAGAAGCCCATGGAATCATAGACCCTGATGGCAAGTTAAGTCCAAACACGGATGCGAATCTGGGATTGATGTGGGGCTGGATGAAAGGTTGTCCGTAACCTTGGTTATTGTTGGTTTCGGGAGAAAGCCAAGCATTCGAAGTGGGTTGAACAACGGGTTGAGAAGGAATCACATCCCCAATTTGTCCATACCCTGTCGCACATTCGACCATCCGTGAGGCTGCTGGGAACAACTGGCCGGTATCTGAGTCGAACGTTCGTTGGGATGCGACAGGCATGTGACGATATCCTCGTCTTGCGGTACCCCACAATGGATGGTTCTGAACTCCCCTTCCACGTGTACCCCGACTGGAAATACGCCCACGGGATGCCTTGAGAACGCCTCTACCGCTCTCACAGCTGGGTCCCCGCCGGAATCCATCACTTATTTCCGTGGGGCGTATACGAACATCAGAAGTGGGAACGTCAGCATACGGGTCGTCATATGGTGCGGGTGATGGTCGCGACGGCCTCGCGACATGATAGTCATCATCATAAGGCCCATGAGCATCATACGGGTTGGTGCCACAATGTGCGTCCTGGAACATATCATCGATATGGATCCGAGGTGCTGGGGTAGATTGTCTAGAAGATGATACAGAGCGTCCGCGCCTGCAATAACGCGTCATCGAGGATCTCGAATACTGTTGGTATGCTCACCTCGTCCTGCGCTGAGCCCTGAAGGCAGCCTCCTTCTCATCGTCAGAAAATTCAATCTCATCATCTGCGGGTTCTTCGTCATGGATGTTACTGGCGTCGCTGCCACGTAAATTTTTAAGCTGGTCTACAAACACAAAGTGACTTCGTTGTGGAACATGGAATACCTCACGGGACACCCAAACTTTGTCGGTGTCCAGCGGATAGTGTTGGTTAAATTTAACCTGATAAAGCGGTTGGGATGTTGGACCGAACGTCTCGTATATCTGACACCAGGGGTGAAAGTTGACAAAGACTGGTACAGAAAGCGAAATGACTCACGTATCCAAGAACCTTTCGGTCTTCAAATACAAGCAAGGACTCGGCATCGAGGGCTCGCCTGGACAAGGAGTTTACACGATCCACGGGAAGGCCCCTTACAATCACAATGTTCCCGACAATACTCATAATTTCCCCGACTTTCTCCAGGGTGTCGGATGGTTCAACTTCGGAAATGGTGGGAACCATGATGTTTGCGTCGACAACCTCATTCTTGGTCTGGAGATAGGTAGCAGCTGTCATGCCTGACTCTTCGTCATCAACGTCAGGCGGAAATCTTTGCCGCTGAGGCGCCGCGTGTTCACGTCCCTCTTCCGAATCAGAGGAAGAACTTGCATCTAACTCCGAGTCAGAAGGCGATGCCGAATCTGATGTGGCTCTGACGATCAGAGTTAATATGCCTTTTGATAAGATGTTCATTGAGGATGCTCACGCCGACATTGCGCTGTCGTCATCATGAGGAGCAAGACCTGCCTCTACCTCATCTTCACTTTCCGCTTCACTGTCTGTACTGGCAATGGAATCATCACTGGAATCCAGCGAATCTGGAACACGCTTCTCAGCGACGGTGAGTGGAGGAAGGGTCCCTATCAGGTCTTGAATGAGGAGCAAGTCTTGAGGAACGGTAGATGGAACCTTGAAGTTGAAGTCCATCTGAGACCTGAATAACTCTGGAGAGTCGAATAGTAGCAAGTACTAGCCACGAAGATTTTTGTGAGTCACGTGGGGGGTGTAACATGTACTCATGCCGCCTACTTATATTCAGTGTTGAAGATTTTAAAAATTCTCCCCCCTCGTTCAACGCTTCATTTCGACCGCGATGTTGCTGTCTATTACTCGGCAAGAATTCAAGCGAACGCTGCTGATGCGTCACATCCCAAAACTCCTCATGTATTCAACCACCTCCAAGCCCTCGTTACAGCTGGTTGCTCAGCTTCGGAAATTGACGGACGTGCCAATCTCCAAAGCTCGGGAAGCGCTGAGTGCAAGCGGGAACAATCTGGAGGCGGCATTGGAGTGGTTGCAGCAGGATATAACTACCTCGGGCGCTCAAAAGGCTGCTAAGGTCGCCGGACGCGAAGCACGAGAGGGACTCGTTAGTGTTTGCGTACTTTCTTCCGGCGGGTCGTCCTCAACGCTCAATGGTGGTGGACTTCGGGCAGCGATGATAGAGCTGAATTGCGAAACTGATTTTGTCGCAAGAAATGAATTGTTCACCCAACTTGCTACCGATATTGCGCATACCACTGCTTTCCTCACAGAACATGCTCATTCACCGACTTTTATCCAACCCTTCCCACTGGACGTCCTTAATGATGCCCCTCTCCTCTCGCAAAACAACTCGAATCTCCGACCATCTTCTACGGTGTCTAGTTCTATTCAGGATCTAATTGCAAAAATCGGCGAAAAGGTATCGCTGAAACGGGCAACCGCTGTGGTTCACAATCCTCTCCAAGGTCACTCTGGAACCCTCGGGTTACGCCTAGCTTCATACTTGCATGGATCCTCTGGATTTCATGGTCGTATCGGATCGCTTGCTGTGCTTGCGTTGAAAGCTCCCGATCTTGCGAATCTTCTTGCATCAGAAACCTTCGTGCAGGACACTGAACGACTTGGGCGTGCCATCGCTCGTCAAATCACTGGTTTCGAGACTTTGTCCATCCAATCCACAACCGATGAAACATCGTTGTATAATCAACCATTCATGGTGACCGGAGGACAGGTCACTGTCGGTGCCGCCTTGCGCGAATGGGGTCGCGAACGTGGCATGGCAAAGGAAGACGAAGAGGGAGGAGTGGAGGTTTTGGAGTTTGCCAAGTGGACGGTGGGGGAAGATATTCATTAGCTCGAGCAACTATACTAGTGATCTTATGTACCAAAACTGCCAAAGAGTGATACTGATAATTCTGTTGCCAAATAAATATAGACTCTATAGCTCAGTGGTAGAGCATACGATTGCAGATCGTGCGGTCCCGTGTTCGAACCACGGTGGGGTCTTCTTTTTCTCAACTATCTCTTTGTAGAATGACATCCATAACTCTGTAGCAGAGCATATGATTGTAGGTTGTAGACCTTTACTTTTATTTTTCTTCCATCTATAGACTACATATCTTGTATCATTTCTGAATTGTCTACTTACACGATGGCATTACATAAAGAAGAAACCATTAGTGACTTGTGTCACCCGTGTCACGCGCCCAACTTGTCAAAGTGTACTACTGCCCATGAAGAGAGCAGCAGGTTCAGTCACTCGCCATGGAAAGGTGCGCCTGCACCAAAGACAGCTATCTCAAGTATCGTTGCCGCCATTGCAGATTACCACACTTCCCAACAAGATTCGGGTCGCTACAGAGTCTACACCTGGTCATTTTTCATCTGTTGGGCTTTACATCGACGCAGGGTCGCGCTATGAGCTTCCATCGACATCGGGAGCCAGCCATTTCTTAGACAGAATGGCCTTCAAGGTACCCCTTGTGTTGCTTTAATGTTCTGTGCCTAACACTAGAACTGGCAGTCAACATATTCTCGTTCTCAAGCTAATATGGCTGCGGCGATGGATCGACTTGGAGGTCAAATCATGTGCTCATCCTCCCGAGAATCCATCATGTACCAGTCCTCTCACTTTGATGAGGCAACCAATCTGGCGCTCTCTCTGATATCCGACACGGTCCTCAATCCTGCCTTTCTCTCTGAGGAACTGGAGAGTCAGAAAGACGCTGCTCTTTATGAAATTCGGGAAATCAACAGCAAGCCAGAAATGATATTACCGGAGGTACTCCACGGAGTAGCGTATGGCGGACAGGGCCTTGGAAACCCGTTGGTCTGCCCGGATGACCGCATCAGTCTCGTCACCGGTGACCTCCTTCGTCACTGTCTCTCGGACTGGTATCGTCCGGAGCGTATGGTTGTCGCCGGTGCTGGTATGCAACATGAGCAATTGGTTGAACTTGTCGACAAGCACTTTTCGTCGCTCAAACCCTTGCCATCTCCTACACCACTCTCTCCGCGGTCATCCACTGCGCAATCCGTACCACCACACCTCCTATCGTCTTCGTCACCATCAATATACAAGTCGCTAACACGCGCGGCATCGTCGTACTTATACCCCACCTCTCCTTCAAGAGACGCATCCCCTCAATCGAACCCGCAATTACATTATGTTGGCGGCATTAGACACATCCCAAGTAATACGACGGATTTCGATCACCTCTACCTCGCATTCGAGGGTGTTGGTATTCATGACGATGATATCTACGCACTCGCGACAATGCAAGTGCTTCTTGGGGGTGGAGGCAGCTTCTCGGCGGGTAAGGCTCACATTCCTCGCGTGATTTGCTTCTCATCCTTGCTAGGTGGTCCTGGAAAGGGAATGTATTCCCGATTATATACGCACATCCTCAACCACTTCCCTCAAATAGATCATTGCGCGTCCTTCCACCACATTTACACAGATTCATCACTCTTTGGACTTTGGGCGTCCTTTGTGCCTGACATCCCCAAACAGCGGGGTAATACACCGGCCCAAATTCTTCCGCATCTCGTGCACCAGATCAGTCTGTTGATATACCAAAGCGTGCCGGAGATAGAGCTCCAGCGCGCGAAAAATCAACTCCAGTCCAGCTTGATGATGGCACTGGAGAGTAGGGCAGTGGAAGTTGAGGACCTCGGTCGTCAGGTAGACAGAAAAACTCTTGCGCGTTTATAATAGACTGATCAATTTATTCCAGATTCTCGTGCACGGACGCAAGATACCCGTGACAGACATGACAGCGGCAATTGACAAAGTCACCCCCGAGAGTGTCAGACGAGTCGCGAATCGTCTTTTTGGCCCGCATTCCGGTAACAAAGCTACCATAGTTACGATGGGCAGAGGAGAGCTTGGTGACTGGCAAGCAACACTTCGCAAATATGGGGTCGCAGGAGCTTGAGTCTAACGCAATTTCGAGCGCGTTGCATTATTTAGAATCTTGGACATGTCACTAAATTGTGTTCATCGTTTGAAATCCACTAATTTCTAAAGTACGTCCAGGGTATGTATGAAGTCGTAGAAGTTGCAAAACAAAATCACCCGCAGATGGTCGGGTACAGGTAATTGGTGGGGTTTTGGGGTATCCATCCGTACTGAAGTCCAGCTTGGTATGTCCACTCGTCAGCATCCTCCGCCTTCCACGTCCACTGGACCCAGCCATCGGTGACTTTCTCGTATGAAATAACCTGTGCCTCCCAGATCTGTCGAAGGAACGTCTTGTAACTCGAACTGAAGGTGGATCCACTGCCAGTCAGGCCGTCACAACTTCCGACCGCCGTAGAGCCGGGGTAGGTGCCAGCATAGCGTGAACCGACGCCACGTCCGTTCAAGTACTTGGCACAGTCGTTCATGGCAGGTGTCCATTCACCTACTAGAAGCCAAAGATCAAAGCCTGAAAGAGTGGACTGCGCTTGACAAGCAGTATTGATGTGTTGCTGCCAAGTCATTGCGTTATCCTAATAATAGCCTGTTACACCACGCGAAGTTCTGTAGCTTAGATATACTCACGGCATCCGAGAACATTTGATAAATATGGGTATCCATAGCCACACCTTGGTAGTTAGGCGGGGTTTCGAAGCCAAGCCAATAACTGAGTGGCTGGAACGCATCGTGAATGAGCTCAACAGTGTTGCTTGTCTGGCTCGTGCCATACGGGTATCTGTGAAATCAGATAAACGCCCGCATAGCGTGCAGATCAAGATATTGTGGTCACCTGATGTTTCCCCAGGAATCGTACCAATACTGTTTCACAGGTGTGAGAACGGCGTCGCCATAATATCCAGCAGGCCTGGTATCATAAACATGGGTAACTCGTTGCGGTCTCACACTTGGAGGACTCACTCATTCAGGGGTGCAATGATAGGCACAACGTTCGATTGATCAGCAAACATGGAAGCAATCGTTTTGATGATTTGGTCGGTCCGATTTATATTAGTTTGGTTCGAGTGCCAGGTAGGGAATGACAACTTGTGGCCAGAGTTGTCGAACCTGAGAAGATGATCAGGTGTCGCACGACGTGGAGCACACGAAACACGAACCCGTTCTGGCTCCCCGGGGCGCCGTGGAGATCAACAATAACCTTCAAGCCGTGGTTTCCAGCCCATTGTACTGCTTGCTGTAGGTAAGGCAGCTGTCCTTGGATGTACGGTTCCCCAGGACCGACTTCGAATGCCCAGTAGCCAATTGGAATGCGTACGTGATTCAGTCTGCAAGGACAACGATCAGCTCCAACAGTAGTGCTATATCTAAAGAGGTAATTCCATACCCTGCAGCAGCGATGGCAGAAAAGTCGCTTTCGGTGATCCAAGTATTCCAGTGGTTCTGCAGAACACCCAACGCCGTGTTGTAATCCTGATATTGACCGAACGTCCATTCGTCAACAATAGCATTGTTTCCAGTGTTGTCAAAGATGCTTGGGGTAATCCATGGCTATGCAGCAAGTACATCATGGAAGAGAACACTCGTAATAACAGTGCATACACACCTCGAGGACGAGCCACCCGCCGAGGTTCACACCGCGGACTTTCTGGGATCCATAAGGAAAGCCAGGCGTGAAGGAGAACGCACACTTTGCAAAGGAAAATCCTACAAGGACCGAGGTAAGCAGTCTCCGCATTGAATGCATGCTGAGAGAGAAAGAGAGGAGGAAGAAGGAAGACGGGCAATGCAAGGAAAGAAGTCGATGCTACCCGCATTTATAGGCATGACGGTTCGGTGCTCGCAATTGGGAAGCGACGATGATTATTTTGGGCGCTGAATTTCCGAGGTCATGTGTCTGAGAGTAATGATGAGGGGGCCGAGTGATGCGAACATGCATGTACGGCATTTGTGCCGTGTTCGCAACGAATCAGAAGTTAGAACGATTGTGACGCTTGGAAAAGAACTAGGTCGCTTGGATACTTAGAGTTAAGACATTCAGATAGGCTGACCCTCAGCCGATTTTGTTATAATAATGGAGACGCGAGAAGCGTCGTGTAGGCGCATACCCCTGGTTCAGAACTGAGAAGCCGCGGCCAAATCAAATTTCCGTTAGCAGCAAGAGGGCACGGCGATGGCTGCTCAGCAGCTTACAAGGTAATCACCGGGCATCCGTGGGGAGTTCTCTTGACGATTTCTCCCGATGCGATTGATGATAGGGTAAACCTAGATGCATGTGTGAGTCGGTCGTGGGGTTACTTGGGAAATCAGCAATACGATCTTGGAAAGATTGTGATAAATGGTATTCGACTTTGAGCCTCAACCTGAAGGTGACTCGCCTTGCGGGCCCACCTAGTGATAGATACAACTACTCTGTTCGATGATCATTAGGCCCATGCACCGCGGGGGCCAAGCACTTTATGTAACGACTGAATTTGAACTTGAATGCGCACTTGGAAGGTCTAGTTACATACGTTCCTTGTGACCTTGTGGTATGCGTTTCAGTCGCTGTTAGCGAGCTCCAACTTCTGTTGTCACGCCGTCATCATGAAAGAAGGATATATAAGTACTTACGAGAACGTGCGTTTTTTAACGACTCGGAGTTCGATTGGCCAACTGCTTTTACATATTCCGCCGTTAGGTGGGTTTCTGCGGCTGACGTTGCGTTGACAGACGGAGGTTGAGCGTCCAACGTCGGATGATGGGGGGTGGATCCCCGGAACTATGGGCCAGTCTAGTGTCAAGGCGAGTGCCTGATGCACAACCACGTTCGCCCGTGGTCTCACCCCCGTGTTTTCCTCAGAGGACGACTAACGACCGGCCTAGGTCTCCAGTAGCGATGCAGTGCGTCGAGCGCGTTGCGATATTACACGTATCTGTCGGCAGTAGCCTAGGTTCCATTCGGGTGCTACCGAACGGGAATGCAACAGGTTTAAATACTTGTCCCCTCCATCGTCTCAGCTCGCGTTAACCTCCCTTTCTCCACCTTGTCCGTATACCATCTGTAGTCGATTTCAGCGCGATGGCCGTTGAAGATGTCCGTACTAGATACCAGGCTGCCGGCCAGGACCATCTCTTCACCTTTTGGTCAAAGCTTACAGACGCGGAGCGCAGTGCCCTCACCCGCCAGCTCGAGAGCATCGACGTCGAGCGCGTAAACAAAGTTTATGGAAAGGCCACTTCCTCCGAAAGCGATGCCACCGATCCTCATCACGTCGCCGACTCCATCGAGCCTCTTCCCGCTGGAGCGAGTAAGTCCGTGTCCGCTAACCCTGCCAAAGCAGACGAATGGAGACAAATCGGTCTTCAGGCCGTTGCAAATGGCCAAGTCGGCGTCCTTTTGATGGCTGGCGGTCAGGGCACGAGGCTCGGCAGTTCTGCTCCTAAAGGCTGTTACAACATCGGCCTCCCCTCTCACAAATCCCTCTTCCAGTACCAAGCTGAGCGCATCGCTCGTCTCCAGACCGTCGCCGAGGTCAAATTTGGCAAGCCCAAAGGTTCCGTCGTGGTCCCCTGGTATGTGATGACCAGCGGCCCAACGCGCCGCGACACGGAATCCTTCTTCGCGAACAACAATTACTTTGGCCTCAATGCGAAGGACGTCGTTATTTTCGAACAAGGTAACAGATCTCGATCGTAATATCCCATAATTTTGCTGACTTTGCGAGCTTTCTAGGTACGCTGCCCTGCCTCACCATGGAGGGTAAAATCATGCTCGAAACCCTCTCTCGCGTTGCTGTCGCTCCTGATGGCAACGGCGGTCTCTACGCGGCTACTCGCGCCCCCTTATCCCCATCCGACAAATCACGTACGGTCCTTTCTGACCTAGCTGGTCGCGGCGTCCAGTATGTTCATGCCTACTGCGTCGACAACTGTCTCGTCAAGGTTGCCGATCCTGTCTTCCTTGGCTATTGCATAGCCAGACAGGCCGATTGTGCTGCCAAGGTGGTGCCAAAGACATCGCCGACGGAGTCGGTCGGCGTTGTTGCTCGCCGGGGAGACAAGTTCAGCGTCGTAGAGTACTCGGAAATCACCAAGGAGCAGGCCGAAACCCGGAATCCAAAGACCGATGAACTCCTCTTCAACGCTGGAAACATTGCCAATCACTTTTACACCACCGCTTTCCTTAAATCCGTCGAGTCTTTCGAGCACGAGCTCGCTTATCACATTGCACGCAAGAAGATCCCGACCATTGACTTGCAAACCGGAGAAACCGTCAAGCCTAGCAAGCCAAATGGCATGAAGCTCGAGCTATTTGTATTTGACGTGTTCCCGTTCACGAGAAATTTCGCCGTTCTCGAGGTCGTTCGGAAGGAGGAGTTTAGTCCCCTGAAGAATGGCCCTGGCACTGGGTCAGATGATCCAGAGACTAGCCGGCGCGATCTTTTGGATCAGCACCGACGATTTTTGGAAAGCGCTGGTGCTCGTTTGAAGGAGGGGGTCGAGATTGAGCTTTCGCCACTTGTCACTTATGCAGGAGAGGGATTAGAGTCTGTTAAGGGCAAGACCTTTACCAAGTCTGGTTACGTTGAGAATCTCGAGGAATTGGACGCTTTGTTGTGACACGTCGTTCACTTTGACCTTGTACTTGTATGCATACTTCCCCTTTGTCACCGTGGGCCTTGGTTACATCTCATATTCTGGACGTTGTTCCCTGTGACTTGGTTTAATCATTCCCGATCTTATCCGCACGCATCATTGTACCCTCGAACTGGTGTAGATTGTTGCCTGGCATCCATTGCACGGACCCGCTCGCGTACATTCAGCTGCCTACGCCATTGCTGCCCGATAGTTTACCTCGCTTCTCGAGCTCTTCCCGGAGTGACGAAAATAGGCGCTGGGTGCGCTCCGCATTTGGCTGCTCGTCCGTTAACACAAGCACTAGGCTGGACGACGAAGCCATGCTCACCTCCTTACAGCATGCGATGAGCTTGTCAATGAGTATCGTCTGGTTATTCTGTGCATCCTCGAGTTCCTTTCGAAGACGTCGAGCCTGGGTCTGTTAGATCATAGGAGCAAAGCATGATAACCAGTAGCTAACCTCTTCATCAGTCCTGTCGGCTCGACTCTTCTCACCGTCTGCAAGTTGTTTTTGTTCCGCGGCCCGCGCGCGAGAAAGCAATACTTCGAGCTCTTTCGATCGAATTACACACTCGAAATGTCGTTCACGAAGCTCGTATTGGCGAAGGACTTCTTTCAGGCGTTCCCGCACGCTGTCGAACTCTTGTAAGGCAACCATGATGATGATGTACAAAGACGTACACAGTATCGAAGATATCCTCGAGGGTACGTTTAGCTCTAGGCGGACGCTCAGAAAATGATTAAAAGGAAGGTTGACTCATAGCTTACTCCACAGGATCGTCTGTCCAGTTCTTCTTCAGTTTCTGGCGTCGATGTTCAGGTAGTTCTTCCTGAAAACTAGCGTGAAAAATCATACTCTGTACTTCACGCCAACTTACGCAAGCATCTAAACCAGAACCCTCGGTAAGATCCATAAGTTCTACAGCGAGAATCTCATCGCCATCCTCCATCCCTTGTTCCTCTGGTGTATGGTCTGCATCGAGCGTCCACCCATCATGGGAGAATATAAAGTGCATGGATGATGTACTGGTGGAATTCCAGGAATGTGTACTCGCAATTTCTGACTTTGTAGATCCGTTTAGATGGGCCCCCGTACCTGCGGCTGCTTTCCCGTCACCCTTTTTCGTGGCTGTCCCTTCCATTCTATCTGTCCAGGCATTGAAAAGTCTAGAAAGCTTGGTTTTGCGTGAAATTTTGAAGAAAAGCTCCGCACGGTAACGACAAACGACCTTGACCACAATGTCGGGCATTTCGCGGTATTTCATGTCTTGCATTTTTGCCTTGTCCACTCGTTTAGCCATGTCGTTCTTCATTTGCATGATCTACGCAATGTCAAGTAAGCAGACCGGCTCGAGAAGGTCCTAGGTACCTCTTCCTGGGCTTCTTCTACACACTGTGCTAAGCGTTTGCTGTCTTCCTTGATGATTGTTAGATACTGGGCAACGGTTGCGGGAATTGATGCGCACCCGAAGTCGTTTGTTATCCTGCACACGTTGTTAGCGATTTCCTGGAAGTGGCAGTAAAAGGTCACCTTTTGCAATTCGCGTGCCAGGTTTTCCATTCTTGCTTTCGTCTGATTTGCCTTTGTTAGCTGACCTTTGGCTTTGAATACTGGTGTGAGTGGGATGGCATGGCACGAAATCCAGGTGGGACGAACCGGCATCCTTGTCTTTGACGAGCTTTTGCTTCTCCTTTGCGTGATCCCGTTCGAGCCGCTTGAGTTCTGCAAACTATATCGGCGGGGGTATGGGTGAAGGCAGCGTGCGTTCATCATGAACGACATACTAATTCGATGTATTTGGCGTGGATGGCATTCTCACCCATACCTTTGACCGACTTGACGGCCTCCTCGGCTACGGGAAGATGAGAAGAAGGGCGACGGAGGGAGGGGATTGTGCAGACCGAACCGTTGTTCCTCCTCCTCCTCGAGAACCTCCTCTTCTTCGAGGGCCGCGATGCGATTCTTGAGACTTTCGTACATGGCAGCGGGATCGACGGGGGCATCGTTCTTTTTCTTTGCTTTCTGGGTGCCGTTCACTGTGGAGGGGTGAAGTGGGGGGCGGGGGACGGCGGAGGGCTGCGCGGGAGGAACTGGGGGTGCAGGCGGAGAGGCGAGCGGGGCTGGCGGGGCGGGACCGGCAGGAGGGGGTTTTGGGGTGCGAGGAGGAGCGGATGCGCCATTCATGGGGTCAGTGATGGAGGGCGGTGCGGTGGGTGAAGACCTGTACGGTCGACGGGGAATGCAGGGAACACAAAAACCAGCGAGTCGGTGAATGGTTTGGAGACGTAACAAGACGACGTTTGTACCACTCGACCTCGACATCTTCTCCATATCCGTGGTCATGTGACAGGCGCGCGTAGACGTTCGCTAACCACCACCATCATCATCATCGTCATGTCCTCCCCACCCGCGAAGCGCATGCGTCTCTCCTCACCCACCTTTGACGATCAAGTCGGTGAGCTCAGCCAGGACGACATTGATGCCTTTGATTCCCTAGATGCTCAACTGTCCCAGTCTTTCGCGGGTACTCGTCACTTGCCGCTCGAGGATGACGAGAACCCTTTTCGTTCACAAACAGTGCGCATACACGCATCATTCATGAAGGCCTCCGCATTCGAGCCGTCAGACGAGGCGGAACCGCATGATGAAGCGCCTCCAGAGGTCGACTATGCCGCATGGTTCAACTCGAACTCATCCAATTTACTCGTCGGGTTCAGCGCAGCTACAACTGCAATGCCAAGCTTCCAGAGACCGTCTGCAAAGGGTGAAAGTGCGAAATCATTCTTCGTCCCATCAGTCGCTGCCTTGCGTGAGGCTGAAGAGAAAATGAGGAATTGGCAGGAAGAGGTCCCACCTCCCGACCAACTTCCAACACACAGCGAGCCCGATTCTCACCACTCCTCCCAAATGGTGTCTCCTACACGAGCAACCTTCTCCTCTGCAAGAAATGCATGCTCTGTGCAGGCACCAGAGACACCCACCCCTGCTTCTCTCTTCAGATCTGCAAATGCGGAAGTGACACCCTCCAAATCACGCGGCTCGTTGCAGAGCTTAGGTGTCAAACGGCAAACCAGACCTTTCAAATCTCCCTTGATTAGCGCAACGCCTTCCGTGCCCTCGCACCGGCAACTGTCAACTCCGAGCATCGGTTCACCTCTGCGCGGCTCTACCGTTCCCTCTCAATCCACTCCGGCTGTATCACCCTTACGCCCATCTTCGGCCGCGAACCTCGTTGCAACTCAAAAACCATTGGGTTTTACCCCTAGGATTGCCACAACTAGACCAAAATTTGTAACGCCATTCAAAACTGTCGTGAAAACTGCCACTGCGAGAGCATCCGTACCTGAAAATATAAAGTTTCCATTAGCTCCCTCTAATACGAGGACGATCGTGAACCGTGTATATCCACCTTCAGTCTCGTCACCTCGACCAAGCAAGCAGAACAGTGATGGGAGGATATTTGATCTCAGTGAGTACAGGTCGTGGATTTCTAATTTCCCTCCCCGCAACTCAATTTTGTATATCAGCTCCTCCTCCTGGCAGGCGAACACTCGCCGCTTCCGGCTTGCGACCGCAAGCCTACAGTGTTAAACAACTCGAGGATATGGGAATGTCTGTTTCGTTGTACTTTAGGTTGTTCGGTCCATCCTGATAGCCCGTCACAGAAATCTCAAGGAACTTAGTCAAGTAAACCCCCGGACGGCCCCTTTCTATGCTTTTACCACCCGTTCTCGCTCTCCTCCAAATCCGCCCGATCCGTCTTCGTCCCTTGTCCTAGGTCGCTTAACTATGCTGGAGGAACTACACGCAAAGGGCTGCCTGTTTGCTAAACAAGCGTGGGTCGACAATCACTGGCCACTGGTTCTCTGGAAATTGGCTGGTATGGTTGCTCTCGATCCTATGGCTGAAAGTGATCCTTTGAGGAAACGTTGGTGTTGGTCGGAAGTTATTCGTCAGTTCATGTACAGGTCAGCAGATCGATCCGAAAGACTCAGACATTGCAGTTCAAGTATGCTGTCAGATACGAACGGGACTTGAACAGCTCCTCCCGTCCACCATTACGGTTGATAACAACCAGGGATGCATCGGCCGAGTCGCCAATGGTACTCTGCATCTCAGACATAATTTGGCCTGCTGGTGGTTCCGAAGAGGATACACCAGTTCAAACCCAGCCTGAGCTCGAGGTGACTGATGGCTGGTATAGACTACGTGCACGGATAGATGCCCCAATAGCGCGGGCGGTAAGAAAGGGGAAAATAAAAATAGGCCGGAAAATTGCCGTGGCGAGTGCAAAGGTTCGTTTAGCCACCCTAGACGATCTTCTCGCTCCATTCAGTCACCTGCAGCTGTCGGCGGAGCGGAGGGAAGGTTCTGAAATCCTGGAAGCCTACAACTCCACTGTTCTCTTGTTGTCTGGGAATTCAACCCATATGGCGCCGTGGCATGCCAAGCTTGGTTTCCAACGAGGACCATTCGTTGCGACACTAAACAGCTTGACAGCGGACGGCGGCAATGTTGCTGTTATGATACTCACAGTAATAAAGGTGCGACCATGTCTGGTTCCAGGTGCCGCATCCTGACATTTGTATAGGCATATCCTGTTGCATACATAGAATTTGCCGAGGATACCGATGGTCGAAAACAAAGAGTGGGATCGCATGACGCAAAAGAGGAGTTGAAGCTATGCACGCAATGGAAGGTGTGGCGAGTAGAGTTTTCATAGACTAGTTACTCACTGCCCACAGACGAAGCGAGAGTCACATGCTTCGAGGCTATGGTCTGAGTATGAGAAACGCAGGTGTAGGCTACTCGACTATGCAGAGCGCCTTGAGCAACGTGCAGGCTCGAAGTTCAAACCCAGGCACGAAGGTGAGTCCATATATCGTTACACGAGCGGTAGACATTGACAGTCAAACAGATGGTCCGCCCGACAATATTTATGACATGTACGATACCTTGCAGGAAGACATCGAAGCAGCCAAGAGCGTCATGTCATCCATCGGTCACGAAGATGCTGGTTGGTTAGCCCTACACATCCGAGAGAGAGCTGTCCAGGAACGGGATGATGTTTCGAAAGAGATTGAGCAGGAGCTCGAGGTATGACATCTCGGTTGTCAGAGCTCTGCCGGATGCTGATATGATGTTAGTCAACCTGTCCCCCACGCGACGTGAAAGCTTTCTGTGTAATTGTCGTTAATGATGCTAGAACGCACAAGTATCCGTCGAAGCGAACCGCCCAAGTCACTGTGTGGGATGTTCCCGGAGTATCGGTATCCGAGGGTTGCACTGAAAGTCCCTTTGTACCTGGTCAACAATATCTTGTGCGTTACTCACTCTTACCTTTGACTCGAGTCTGAGATCTGATGTATCGGCGCTCGCGCGGTTCATTAGGTAACAAACTTGGTTCCCACGCAGGCGTCGGCATGGATGGACCGTTCCTCGCCTGGAGAAGTGTATTTGAGTACAAGAAAGAATTCTAAATGGACATTGGTCAAATGATCACCTGTGTACTTAAACTTTGTATTAAACTGAGATGAGCTAACTTTGTTCTTAGCCATGTATATGTCCTGAATTCGAGCATTGAACTCGGGTCTACTAGGACGGCCCACCCTTTGCACTCGATGGCGATCAACATGGTGCCCAACCATGAGTGGGATTGAGCGGGATCAAAGAAAGGAAAAAGGAATGAGCTCGACCCGGATTGAACGGATGACCTTGTGGATACCCCTGTCTGGACTCTGGAATCACACGCACTACCACTGTGCTACGAGCCCTTCGGCGCCTATCGCGACGAGTAGAAAGTCCGAAATAATCAGACTAAATCACCGTGCCATTAGCTCTGGGGTACGTGGTAATCTCTAAACTATTGACGAGACGAATCTAGATGGGCTCTACGTCTATAACGACCCCCGCTTAATCACCAACTCCTTGTAAAGACTAAGAATGATGTCGTTGGCAGTCAAGGTAATGATTCTGCATAGCATAAAAGTCAGCGGAACTAGGGACGTCCCTCATGCTAACACTTACGTGTGTGGAGCAATGCGCAGAAAATGTGCTGTCGAACCTGTTTCGAAGGAACGTAAATCACAAGCAGGACAAGTAACAGATATACTTGCCTTTATACCACCCAAATACTCCTTCGGTCTTGAAAGTCTTCCAGAGACAGTCGATAGGATTCTTGTATAATGTACCTTGCAAACGTCCGTTAGGTAACCGTATTGTTGGTTGGTTATACACCCGAGTGAGAGCCTGATGGCGGTCAACGGTAGCCCTGTAGAAAGCCCAACGCACTCACGGTATCTGCTGGCTGCATTACGATGCACTGTGCGGGGCATCAGAACAAGATGAGAGTTTGTTTGCCTTAAAGCATACCACACAAACACCCGATACAGAACTACTAGCCAGATACGTCCAAATACTGTTAGCGGGTAAGATACCGCGCGTGACAAGTTGGTTCTTGGTCCAGTTGTAGGTCGGCAGTTGGACAGAAGAGCCCATGGAAGTTCGAAGAATAGCAGCATCTATACCACGGACGAGGCCACGGAATCCCTCGGCCCGAAATATTGTCGAGAGTGCGTCAAGGGAGCTTTTGTAGTAATGTTGGGTCCCGACTGGCAATGCGGGAGAATATGCCTTTATGTGGATGGTTAATCGATTATGCGTGAAAAGGCCTACCGAGCTGAACTCACTTGCATGCGAGCCTTAATGAGGAATAGCGGATTTCCAATGGCTGCGCCGACTGCCCCGCTGGCAGCGCCAGCTGCTATGGATGTCAGAGGTATTTGATCGGTCACAGGCCTGCCTATGACGCGGTTTATCGTCCGACGGAAAGGCTCATAAAATCCTGAATTAATTCAGCTTTGCAAGTAAGCGTGATAGACAACAAGTACCTAAACGTGAACCGTTGAGGAGAAGCTGGAAATGGGTCACAGGGACTGAGAGGTAAAACAAGTGAAAATGCTTGCCTGATATGCATACTGGAAAAGTGTGAGGGTAATATCACGAAGGCGCACTGCGAACTCACCGCTGCGCCGAGACCTCGTTGCAGACCGCGAATGCCTTCGTTTCTCCACGTCTTCGAGAAGACATCAATAGCGTGCTTGTAAACTTTTTGGCCGCCGCTCTTTGCTAGCTCGCCTTGCAGTTGTAGACGCGTTTTTGCGACTTCTGGGGGGTTCGAGAAAGTGACCTGTTCATCTGTATGAGAGAAGGAGCGGCGGGAACGAGCAAATTTACGATGGCTCACCGCAATACAGGCCGCAAAACCACCACATATGAATCCTTCTGCGGTGGAGAGAGGACGAGACGTGCCATGCGTGGAAGACATTATGGACTGAGTGTACGCAGCACGGCGGCGGCAACGAGGCTTATGTATGTACGCTGGGGGCGAGTTAGCTCGCCTGCTAGTTCGGGTCTGGCAAATGTATGTGCTCGCCTATTTGATGCGGGCAGCGGAACAGACAAACGTTCCCACAACGTCTCCGACATGACACTGACTTGATGCAGCGCTCTTCGGACTATGAGAGTGGCCCGGTGATCACGACGAGGACGGTACTCTTCGTCGGTGTCTTCGCCGTGTCCATCCCGGTCGTCCTCCGCATCGTCTCCTCTCCACTCGCCCTCCTCCTCCTCGCTCCGCTTTTTGTCTTCCTCGTCGTCATATCTTCCCTCCTCGCGTACTTTTACTTCGCATACAGGCTTGATTCAAAGTTACTTGCACCCGGAAACCCGCTCTCCCATGCCGCGTGTCCTCTGGCCTTCTCAACCCCCGCCGCGTGGCAGGTTGTCCTCACCCGTTCACAATGGTCACACAAGTCCCCTCAGTCGCTGCCATCGTTATGTCCCGACATGCCTGTAGTTTCTTCCAACCTGAACGAGATCATGATCCTCATAGTCCGCGACTTTGTTCTATCCTGGTACAAGGATATCTCGTCCTCCCCTTCGTTCCCCACCGCCGTATCAAAGGCTTTGCATGCGGCATTCGAACAGCTCCTGCAACGCACAGCGACCATCGACGTTCCGTCCCTCCTTGTCAGACGGATCTTGCCAAAGGTCACATCTCACATTGAACAATTCCGTCAGTCAGAGGTCGCTCTTCGTGGCGCGGGCCTTGAGCGTCATCTCACACATTCAGAGGAGCTTGACATGCTTTTGGCTAGTCGATATGTCGGAAAGGGTGAAAGGCTACATCCAGCCGTAGACAATCTTTCGTCCACCTTCACGAAGCAGAGTGAGGAAATGCATCTGAGGGGCATAGTAGACCGGATCCTCCCGTATATCCTCCCAGAGAATGAAGCACGAAGCAAGGTCCTCAAGACTGTGGTCCGGGAAATCGTAGCTTGCACCGTGCTTTATCCGATCATGGATATGGTTACAGATCCTGACTTCTGGAATCGTACGATTGAACAAGTGGTGAGTATTCAATGTCCTCCCACTGGTCATCTTCTGACTTCAATCTTAGGCTGGAGCTGCGATACATCAGCAGTATGTTTCTTCTGCCCGGGAGCGTATCTTTGCTAATGCTTTACAGAAAGCTGATTTCCAAGGTACGAAATGTCCTTGAAGCCCAATCAACGCGACGGCATCACCGCATCCCATCGACGGTCACTCCCGGAGGAGATGCAATCACCATTCGTACTGACGTTCGTCAGTTTGAGTCTTTCCTTCGAAGCATCAATCGTTGTTCCTCCCTCTTGGACGCGCGTCGCCTCAAGAACGACGTAATGGGTGAAATTCGTAGGACAAGGTTGTTACTTGGTACGTCTTTTGACCTTCATGTCGGGGCAAGAAACCAATGAGTATATAGCAAATCATGAGAAGGAGGAGTGGATAAATGGAGAGAGAACTGAGGACGTTGTGGCATTTTTGGACAGGCTATATACTGCAAAGCGCACGGTGGAGCAGCGAATTGTTGTCCTGGGCGGCGAACAAGATCCGGTTGGCGTCATTTACTTGGCGTTCCTGCGTGGATCACTCATGTATTCTATCCAACCAGACAGCTGTCACGCGCGAAATGCGCACACGACCCCGAGTCTCGTTCAGGGATGTTCTTGGCAACCCGACCTCCCTCTCATACTTCATGGAGTTTATGGATCGTCGTCATCGTTCGCTACTCGTGCAGTTTTGGCTAACTGTAGAAAGCTTCAAGAATCCTTTGGAATTGGTAGACTATGCTTCTGGCGATGAAGATGACCCAATTCAAGATCCCACAAACTCGACGACCTTACAAGAGGATATTTGCCTCATTAATGACCTGTATTTCTCTGTCACGCCGCCTCACCCTTCATTATCCCCGATCTCGCAAAAGCATGTCGATACCATTCAAAGTTATGCCTCCAACGAAGTGATGCCCAGCGTCGTCGAGAATAAGAATGTTCGCCGGAGTGTCATGTTGGCCCAGAGGGAGGTGGAGCAAGAAATGGAGGGTGATTTTGAAGACTTCCAGAAATCAGAGTTATGGTTTCGGGTAATCGAAGACGTCTCGTTAGGTAATTCCGAGGTCGAAGCCTCCACGCAAATTAACAAGCCGCAACACCCCAACTTATCTTCCGCTGGACCGGCTCTTGGAGCATCATCGTGGACCAAATCTCCAATTCCTCGTTCCGAGTCATCCCCGTCTCTTATCTCATCAAGCCGTTCCTTGGAGCATCCCCCCTTTGTTCAAGGTTCACCGACTTATTCGCCGCCTACAACATCTCGTAGCAACATCGATGTTCTTATGGCTCCTCTGTCGGACATGTCCTCGGATATTTCGCGTGCGCCACTTTTCAACGACCCGGATGATGGGAGACCCAGCATGGATGAAACTGAACGTATGGAAGCCATCCAGGCTGCATTGACCGATATTATCGCTGGGGAACAGCACTCGAGCCAACCTCGAGATCGTGCTGGGGAGGAGGCAGATATTCCTTCAGCTCCGGATAGGAGGAAACCGCGTGGGATGTTCGGAGACGAGGAAGACCCAAATGCTGACGAAGAGATTGAAGAAGATGAGACAACGGAGAGTTCTCATACCGTTGGACAGGGATCGTTTCAGCTTGCGGGACCTGGTGACCTCCAGCTTTCGTATGAAATTACCCGCCTCGGCAAGAAAATAACAAAGCTGGAGGCTCATGCGACGATGCTTGATACACTTATCAAGAAAGCTGAGTTAACCGGGGATACTCAAGAACTCCGCCTCCTTCGCAAAGCAAAGGCTTCGATGACTAGAGAACTCAGGGAATTGCACTTTCAAAAAACTCAGTATGAGCAACAAGAGTCTGCTAACCGCCTCGTCCCGCATAGAACCAAGGTTTCTATTGTCAGCTCAACCGTCGCCGAGGAGGAGGGAAAGTCTGTGGTCCGATACCTTGTTGAAGTGCAGCAGCTTGCTCCGGACGGAAATTTCTCATCTGGCTGGGTCGTTGCACGGCGGTACAATGAATTCCTGCGAATGCACAACAAGCTTCGTGATGAATACTCTATAGTTCGCAACCTTGACTTTCCTGGCAAGCGGCTAGTGACTTCGCTCTCGGGGAACTTCATTGACACTAGGAGACAAGCTTTGGAGAAATACATGCAAGTATGTGACACTCGCCATCAGACCTGTGACAACGCTGACTACTTTACAGAACCTAATTTCGATTCCAGAGGTTTGTGAAAGCACAGAACTTCGCGTGTTTCTGTCGAGGGACTCGCCTTTCATTGCTTCGGAGGTAAAGGATGACACTGTCAAAGGGCAAGGGGTGTTCTCTGGACGAAACATCGTTCAGTCGATGTATCGGTCTGTCACCGAAAGCATCGATGACATGTTCTTTGGCCCTTCTATGCTAGATGTGATGATCCAGCGCCTCACACGACAAGTAGCTGAATTCACCGGGATCGTCGGATCTGCGATCAACGACGAGGAAGTTGTTGCTCAAGCAATGAAGCGATTTGGAAAAGTGACCTCCTTAGACACCCTGATGCAGATGCCAGGGGATCTCAAACCGCTCAACGGAGAGACAAGCACGTCCAGCTTTTCCGCCCCCATCTGTGACTTAGTACTTGCCCTATTTGAGCTTCACAAGAAAAACAACTGGCTTCGTCGTCAAGCAATTGTCATCATCCTTCAGCAAGTCTTTGGGGACACAATCGAACAGTTAGTTGTGAAGTCCTCCACAGTTGGTGTAATTCACGTTTCTTTCTCAGGAAAATACGGCAGAGCATACAATCTCTGTCTGAAGAGACACGTATTCTTCCTGTGCTCACCTTGCTCCGGGAAAATTTATGGCCCGGAGGCAAGCTGAAGGCGCCTTCACAACCTCGCACCACCGAAGAGAAGCTGAGGAGTCGAGATGAAGCTAACCGCAAACTCTCGGCACTAGTACCAGGTTCGATGAAACTAACCTGTTAAGAGTTTGAGCTGATCGATGGATTCGCTTTAGACTTGGCTGCTAACATGATAGGTCGTTCGAACGCCCGCCGCGGGGCCCGACGTATTTTCGCTGTGCTGCAGAATCGGCGTCTAAACCAACATATTGCCTATACCATTGTGGATGAGGTGTGTTCCAATTGATCCATACACCTCCTGCCAACTGATAGACTCCGGGTAGATTATTGCCGTTATTTTCCCCGAGGTACCGCGCTGACGTGTCGGATTGATTGTCATAGGACTACTTGCAGTTTGTTACGCCAAATGTGGTTCGTCAGTGTTGACACATTCCATCAAGTCCACCCGCATAGGGGAAGGAGGTTCGGATGGTGGCTCTGCACTTCTGGGAGCCGTCTTTAATTTTTGCTGGAATGTAACCGCTGTAGCATTCGGGTCATCGTAGCTTACGGAAACCAGTGTTCCAAATTAGCCATAGAAAGACCGAGAAGCTGAACAAGCATACACTTTGATAGTGTGGAGGAGGAATCCCCCCGAACCGGACGTATTCATCGTGGGATGCATCCGACCAGGAAGAACCTGATAGCGACGTAACCATGACTCGGTGATCGAGGGTGCGAGATAACCAGGGATGAGTCGCAGCTTTGATTGTAGATCTGCTAGAGGCTACGGTCCGATGAGTGACAACGTCCGAGCGAGAAGCACAAGAGTACCTGGAGGAACATATTTTGCACGACGATTGAAGCGGACCCAGCTAGATAGGGTGACAGCATCTCCACAACCTCGAATGGATCGTACTCGCTTGCAACTAGGAGCCCGTCAAATCCTCCTGAAAATAGCTCTTGCCGTGTGCTTGTTAGGGCATCTGAAGTTAATTTTCGCTTGTCGAGGCGTACACGCTGGCGCTCTGATCGTATGCGTCCTGATGTGGGCCCAAGTGGAGCTACTACTATGGAGATATGATGATTATATGCGGTGATCGCGGACAGAATATATTTACCAGGAGTGTAATCTTCTTGGGCTGTAGCCCAGTTGAGGGTTGATAGAACCGATGTCAGAGTTTCCTTCTCGTAGTTCAGCAGGGTCAGTACGGGATATGCAGGTGGCGAGTCAGCGTCATTGATCGAGATTATTCGCCCTTCACCTAGAAGAGAGTTAGTACGTCGTAGTTGACTGCACACAGGTTCACTTGCATCCTATCCTGTCGAGAACAGACGAAACCAACAACCCAGAGGCATCGTCGACCACAATATAACGTCCACCTGGGTGCACGTTGGCTAAATTCAGCATCTGGGAGAGTGAATCGGGACGAATGTCCCGTATCCGGTTTTGATCCTTTCTGAACCAGTATTCACAGATGTTGTACATTGTAGGTTCAATCGTCTGGAAGCTCTTCGAATACCTAGGGAAACGTCGCTATTGGTGGTTACTGCCCTGGTTCGGTCACTCACTTTGCTTCCTTCCGCTTCCTATACTTGTCTTTGCTGTATTCCGTTTTCAGCGAATAATTTGCATGTTGCTCGATTTGAGCCTTGATGATATCCTGGGGAATTAGGTTCGCTTTGATAGTTTGTTAGGATGCATAACATGATCGTACTGAAGCATGGACGCCGGACTTCTTGAGTGCTTCGATTTCTTCCAGAGTCAATGGTTGAACAAACTCCCCATCGTTAATCAGCTCGTTCGTCGCGTCCGTTTCCTCTGCCATGAGGTGGTTAGCGAAGCGGACCGAGGAATGAACACCGACCTACCAACCAATTTCGTCCATTGTATTGGGAGGCAAACGTTTGAGCTTCTTTTCATGTATTTCATAGGAAAAACCATAGGGTTGTCCGATGAGTTCGTTGGCAGGGAACGAACCCACTTTTCCTAGTGATACGATCCTTTGCGGAACGTAATGTTAGATTACAATTATGCGCGAAATATCGGCTTACGAGTCCTTCTCGACCTTGATACCACGCACTTCGCCATTGAGTAATCTGAATAGAATAGTGTGGTTAGAGTTGATTGTAGCATGTCTGGCGCCATGGGTAGATGTTGGAGTGCTTCCGCCAGCACTCATATCGGTGTTGAAGATGGGTGTTTGAAGTACGGCAGGTGACTCCGATCTTAGACGAGCCGGAATTGGTACTCCTCCCACCATGGCTTCGAACAACATGGATGCTTTACTCGTCAAGTCCAAGGACCCGTCCTCGCTACTCCCTGACGAGCTGTTTTATATCGTAGCTGCATTCGTGCCCTCTCAACCTGCTTCCTCGCGCTCAAAAGCGTATCTCATGCTTTCCGCGTTCTGTCAGGGTGTTCGGGCATCCAAATCTTCGGAGAAGAGTCAGGCCGGAGGAGAGGAGCCAGACCAAGGCACACTCGCTCTGTTTCGCGTATTCCAACCGCTGATTGCAAGCAACCTGTCGCAGTCTAAGGAGGATGCCCTACTTGCAGCAGTCACGTTCCACTGTGCGCTCTTCCAGGTCGACTGGAAATCGGCTTCACAGATCTTCACGGAAGATGGTTTCATCGACCTCCTTACTATTCTTGAAATGACCACGTCTTCACCCGTATCACTCGCACTCGCTCGTTTGTATGCACAAGCCAGCAGCCACAAAAGTTGTCGGCAGCTCTTTTCCGAAGAAACTATCAGCTGGCTTAAAAGGAAGTCCTCTCAGACCACCGACGATGCCCTGCTTGCAGCAGCCGTCCTCGCGATCGTCAAACTAGGCCATGGATCTTCCGACGACGCAGCCGCTATTCCTGTTGGAACCGCCGCCACTGCCAGCGTGGCGCGAGAAGACGTCGCCTGTGCAGCCCAGTTAAGCGACATGATCATGAACAGCAAGGACATTGGAGCTTGTCTCAGTGAAGCCGTGGAGGGGTTGGCATACCTTAGCATCAATTCAACCGTGAAGAAGAATTTGGCGAACAACACATTCCTAAAGCGACTCTTCTCTTTCGTTCCTAAACGGAAGGCTGCAGGGGACGCGACGAATAATTCAACACTTATCTACGGGGTTCTCGTGATTATCGCCAACCTTTGTGCGTACAAGCCGCAGTTGAGTCAGGAACAGCAGCAGATTGCGAAGCTGCGGCGGATGGCCGAGAGCGGACAGCAGGCAGGCAGGCAGGGTGCTGAAGAACAATCGGACCCTTTGGAATCTGAACGCGAAGTCCAGGACCGGTGTCGTAGCGCTATCAGTTGCGGAGCGCTGGAGGTGCTAGCCACGGCATCTGGATTGGATAGTCAAGGGATTCGGTCGTCAGTCAGTCAGGTGCTTCTGAGTTTCGCAGAGAACAAGGAGAGCAGAGGGGAGATTTTGAAAGGTGGAGGTTCCAAGACGTTGACTCGCATCATTCAATCCGCATCATCTTCGGGTTCACTTTCCCAAGAAGCACTTCTAGCCATCCAGGCACTTGCCAAGCTTGCCATCACCGCGCCACCGATTCAAGTCTTTGGCCCTAACGAGGGTAATGTGCTCGATGCCATCCGACCATTTTCGCAACTGCTCCTTCACCCATCGGCAAGCATGCTCCAGCAATTTGAAGCTATAATGGCCCTCACGAACCTTGCATCTCATGGTCCGACCTTTGCTTCTCGTGTCGCGAATACTCCTCACCTTCTTAGCAAGGTCGAACTTTTGATGCTGGAGGACCACACACTCATGCGCAGAGCTGCCACTGAGCTTATCTGCAACCTAGTTGCAGGGTCGGAGGACGTCTTCGAAAGATATGCTGGAGCAAACGACGAAGAGGCGCGGTCGACATCGCGGGACGGATCCTCCAAGTCAAAGATTCATGTCCTGATTGCCATGTCAGACGTGGAGGATCTGCCTACACGCCTCGCAGCGTCTGGTGCTTTGGCAATGCTAACGAGTACCCAAGCAGCATGTGAGGCCATATTCGATCTCCAGACGGAACGTCACAGGGCATTCCTTGTACTGGCACAACTTATTGACCCTAGCGTCCAAACGACGGACGAGGACTCCAATGTAGTAGTCGGTGACCCGGGACTTGTGCACCGAGGTGTTGTTTGCATTCGTAATCTCTTGTCAAATCTTCAAAGTTCGTCACACCGGGATACGCTCAAGGAAGAGGTAAGGAAAGCAGGGCTGTTTCTTGTGTTTGAAAAGTTGTTGAAAGGAGAGCTGGGGTCTTTCGCGGAAGTAGTACTTGAACCTGCGGCCGAGGTCAAGAAGAAACTTGTAGCGCTGTCTTAGATATCGACCGCATATGGAAGGTGTCTTATGGACCTGTCGAGTACGAGCGTCACTGTATTGCACAATGTCATCAATAGCCAACGAAGACGACCCGTCTTTCCTGGCGCTCTCCGCTCGTCTTAGACATCGCATTGACAATGCTTTCGATTCTGTAGCATCGCAACCAACGTCCGAGGTTTCCCCTGGAGGTTTCATTATTGAGGAGTCAGAATCCGGGCCGTCTCAGTATGAGGCTGGCGGGTTCGTCATTGAAGACCTTCCCCCGAAACCCTCTGGGGCTCCGTCCCACATCCTCTTGTCGGAAATTCCCCGCGCTCTAAACCTCCTGGACTTGTCTCCTGATGATGACATCATGGGGGTATTCAAGAATGCTGCGACAGGCTGGGGAGCACAGAACGCGCGCAACGACGCGATTAGCAAGAAGGATTGGAGAGCGGTATGTGCCGCACTGCTTGAAGGGGAGCATGTTGATGGGAGCGACGAAGAAAACCCGGCCGCGGACGAAGATATCGAGATGGGCGCGGACAGTGGTTCAGACAGCGACGAGTACCAGATGGAGGAACTGTCCGGCGACACAGAGGAATCCTCGAGCGACGAGTATGAGGAACCAGATACGGCTGCGAGAACAAAGAAGGCGCAGAAGGCTCCTGCAAGGGCTCGCACAAAGAACTCTGGAACGGAGATTTCGAAGCAATTGACCGAGTCCCAGAGAGCGCAGTGTCGACGAGAATTTAGTAGATTCTTTCCTCACGTTCCGGACAGCGAACTAGACCACCAACGGATCATGATCAAGGATATTACTCGTGTCGCCGACTTGCTCAAGGAGAACCTCAAGACAGAGGAGGTGCGTGCACTACACTTGGCGTGGCCTTTCTAATGCGCATTCCAAAGATAATAGAAATGCTCGAAGTATTCGCCACTTCACCGGACAAATCCATGAACCTCGCAGATTTTGAGCGTATGATGATTCTTACCAGCTTGGTCTAGCGACGTTGCGCACCAAGAGGACATAGCATACAGACAGGTACATGTACAACTATCCCTAATCCACACCAACAACGGATAACTGCCCGTATTATTAGCCTTAAGGGCGAACGGAACCATAGCCGGAAGCAGCAGGGTATGGTTGGTGATTGAGAGGCTGATACTGGCCACTGCCAGTGTCTGCGGGGCATCGTCAGTCAATGCTAGGGCCGGCAAGATGTGTACTCACATATGAATCCTCCTTGGCCGTAGTGTTCTTCCGCTTGCATCTTCTTATAAATGAGCCAGAACGCGTGCTAGAAAGATGTTGGGCCAACAGTATGGCTAGACGGGTCACGACTTACGATATGGCCGGGGAAGTAACCGAGACTACGCTTGCTCTTTAGTGTGGAGTTAAGACAATACTCGTGAAGCGCTCACATTGTCAAGCAGATATTGATGAGCAAGTCACAACTGCATCCGGTGATGAACGCCGCGGCTGCAGGAGGGAAGATGATTGCGACCTATAAAGTATAAGCAACAGCCAGCAGCGAGCGCGAAGATGACTGACGAGGATAAGAACAATGTCTGACGCCTTGATCATGGCGTGGTATTTGGTGAGGCAGGTCGCACCACTCGGAGCTCACTTTAATCCCATCCGGACCCGCAGCCGCAGCTGTGCAGAGGACCCCGACAGCACCCCATCCCGGTGGTTTTGGGGTTCCTGCGTATCTATCATAGAGTCAAAGTCTTTCCACCAGCCTCCGTCATGGTACGCAGCATCATGCGGACAATGCTGGCTTGTATCGTGCTAACCATCACCGCAGGCTATATCCAAGAAGGCGGGCAAGAAGGCTGCGACACCCAAGACGGGTACCACGAAAGTAGCCAAGGTAATTCCCGGACTCCGTCGACCACTGGCACCTGCGACGACTCAACATTCATTAGGCAGACTGGAAAGAAGGCTTCAAGAAGAAGCAGGTCGGCGTGTCCGATATGACCCTTCTCACAACTATCAGCAACGAAAGTATCAACGACAATCTCCAGAAACGCTGGACCAACGGCGAAATCTACACCTACATCGGTGGTGTCCTGATCTCCGTCAATCCGTTTAGAGGTAAGGCGTTGTCAGCACCGTTATCCTCTTGTTCACTGTCCCACTCTCTTTAGATCTCGGCATCTACACGGACGAGACGCTGCACAAATACAAAGGCAAGAACCGTCTAGAAGTCCCGCCGCATGTTTTCGCAATCGCCGAATCTGCCTATTATAATATGAATGCCTATCATGAGAACCAGTGCGTCATCATCTCAGGCGAATCAGGAGCAGGCAAGACAGAGGCTGCGAAACGTATCATGCAGTACATAGCTGCTGTGTCTGGTGGCCAGGACAATAATATTCAGGAAATCAAAGAGATGGTCTTAGCTACCAACCCGTTATTGGAGAGTTTCGGTTGCGCCAAAACCCTTCGCAACAATAATTCAAGTCGTCATGTACGACGTTTCTTGCAAGTGGTCTGTCGTTGACACTCACGTCGTTCGCCAGGGAAAATATCTAGAGATCATGTTCAACACGCACGGAGAACCTGTCGGTGCGCAGATCACTAATTATCTACTAGAGAAGGGGCGTGTCGTGGGTCAAGTAGAGAACGAACGAAACTTCCATATCTTCTACCAGTTTACCAAGGCTGCATCCGATGAACAACGAGGTACGCATCATACAACACGATTAAACATCACTCACTGGCGATTCAGAACAATTTGGGCTCCAGGGTCCCGAGTCTTACGCGTACACGAGCATGAGTAGCTGTTTCGAAGTGCAAGGCATCAATGATACTGAAGATTATTCAGCCACCCTCGTGAGTAGTCGCCATATTTCGTTATCCAGTAATGCTGAGCTCTTGGCTCTGGCATAGAATGCCATGCGAATCATCGGGTTAAGCGAGCAGGAACAGAACGAGATATTCCGAATGCTTGCTATCGTCCTCTGGCTTGGAAATGTACAGTTTCAAGAAATGGACGATGGAAACTCCGGTATCGCCGATCAGGGCGTAACAGATTTCGTCGCGTATCTTATGGAGGTGGATTCTGCCATGGTTCAAAAGGTTCTTACCACCAAAGTTGTCGAGACGCAACGGGGCGGGCGCCGGGGATCAATTTATGACGTCCCTCTAAACCCAGCTCAGGCTACGGCGGTCCGAGATGCTCTTTCAAAGGCGATCTACAACAATTTATTCGAGTGGATAGTGTCAAGAATCAATATCTCAATGAAGCCAAGGGGTGCTACCGCACAAGTCATCGGCATATTGGTGCGTGTTCATCTCTGATCGATAAGTTTCTCTGACTATTCCACAGGATATCTTCGGTTTCGAGATTTTCGAGGTATGTTGATATCTGTCGTCGCCATTATAGATGACATATGGTTTCGCAACCCAAGGATAACTCGTTCGAGCAGTTGTGCATCAACTACGTGAACGAGAAACTCCAGCAGATCTTTATCGAGTTAACGCTCAAGACCGAGCAAGAAGAATACGTCAGGGAGCAAATCAAATGGACTCCTATCAACTACTTCAACAACAAAATTGTCTGTGATCTCATTGAGGAACGTAAACCCCCGGGGATTTTCGCGGCCCTCAACGATGCCTGCGCCACTGCACACGCCGATCCTGCTGCTGCTGACAACAGTTTTGTGCAACGTACAGCTGCGTTATCTTCTAATCCCCACTTCGAGGCCCGTGGAACGCAGTTTCTTGTGAAGCACTATGCTGGGGATGTGATGTACAACATCTCGGGCATGACGGATAAGAACAAGGATGCCTTAGTCAAGGATCTTTTCGATCTCATAGGTAGCAGTGGTAATCATTTCCTGCAGACCTTATTCCCAGATAGACCGGATCCAAACAGCAAGAAACGGCCGCCAACGGCTGGGGACAGGATCAAGGTAACTATTTGCGCTGTCAAATAGTCATGTGAAGTAGTCAACGTTTCTAGGTCTCAGCTGGTGCGCTTGTTGATAACCTGATGAAAGCCTACCCGTCATACATCCGGACGATTAAGCCAAATCAGAATCGCAGCGCGACTGAATATGACACCAAGGCGATCCTTCACCAAATCAAATACCTCGGGCTTCAAGAAAATATCCGTGTTCGCCGTGCAGGTTTCGCATATCGGAATACTTTCGAAAAGATGGTCGAGCGATTCTACCTCCTATCTCCGTCGACATCGTATGCTGGTGAATATACCTGGCAAGGCGACACAAAGTCTGGATGCCAACAGATTCTCAAAGATACCGGAATCGCCAAGGATGAATGGCAGATGGGCGTCACGAAAGCATTTATCAAGAATCCCGAAACAGTACGTTTGGACATATTTTCTTCATGATCTTTGCCAATATTACCTCAGCTCTTTGCGCTGGAAACGATGCGCGACCGTTACTGGCATAACATGGCCGCTCGCATCCAACGCGCTTGGCGGAATTATTGGCGATACAAGAACGAATGTGCTAGGCGAATTCAACGTTTCTGGAAGAACAACAAAGAGGGCATTGAGTATGCCAAAGTCAGAGAATACGGGCATCAAGTTCTGGCAGGGAGGAAAGAACGCAGACGCTTTAGTCTGCTTAGCTATCGACGATTCATGGGCGATTATCTCGACATCAATGGTAAAAATGCCCTCGGTACAGAATTGCGGAATGCATGTGGGCTTGGAGGTCAGTTTATTGATCAATTGCGGCGCTGTGTACTCAGAAGTCCTGTATAGCCGATCAAGTGACATTCAGCTCGAAAGCACAGTTGCTTGTTTCCAAGTTTGGGCGATCTAGTAAACCAAGTCCGCGTTTCTTGATTGTGGTACGCAGAAATTGCGAATATTCAGCCAAGATTTTTGGTTCACCTGTGGTTAGACAAACAAAGCCGTGCACATTGCAATGACGACACAGAACAATGGACAAATTCATACCTCACTTGAACGCAAGATACCCCTAATCACGATTAAAAGTGTTTCAATGTCGAACTTACGAGACGACTGGCTAGTGAGTATATTCCTGTACTTGTCTCCCTTTATCTCATTACTTTGCTCAGGTTTTCAACTGCAATGCATCGGAAGAAGGGGATCCCGTTCTGCATTGTTACTTTAAGACTGAGCTTGTCGCCAACATTCTGCAGCTAACACAAGCCTCCATTAGTGTTATAATCGGGCCGACGTGAGCATGGACTTACCATTCGCTGACTGTGTACTCACAAGGACCAGGATTGAATACGCTAAGAAGAAGGACAAGAAGGCGCAAATCCAGTTCGTCAAGGACGAGACGGTTCCAAGAGACGATGCCTATAAGAGCCATACTGTTCATGTTCCATCTGGCGAGCCTCCTAACAGCACGTCACGCCCCCGTGCCAAGAGAAAACAGGGTGTTGTCAGACCAATCACGCAAGGAAAGTTACTTCGTGCTGGTGGCCCGTCCAACGTAAGTCGTAGTTGTATAAAAACAATAAGCTGTGACACATGATTGCAGAAGCCAAGGAACGTGTCTAAACCCCGGCCTACTGCTCAGCCCCTGCCCGGAAAGCCCGCGTCCAATGTCGTAAGATCCACTCCCGCTCCTCCACCCCCTCCGGTGAAGAGTCCTGCTCCACCACCACCTCCCGAAGAGCCAGATATCGAGCCGTACCGAGCCAAATTTGCCTTTCAAGGACAGGAGGGGGAGCTGTCGTTACAGAAGGATGACGTCGTGGAACTTGTAGAAAAGGACGACAACGGTTGGTGGTTGGTCAAGAAAAACGGCAAAGAAGGATGGGCCCCCAATAACTACCTTGAGCTGGTGCCCAAGAACCCGCGAGCACCGCCTGCTGCGCCGCCGCCACCAGCGCGTAGACCTCCACCGTCGGCTCCTGCCGTGTCTTTCACGCCGGCTGCGCCCAAGGTTGCAGTGGCGATCAAGTCTGTGACGGCTGATGCGTCCGCTAAACCAGTTGCAGTCTTCCCTGGCCTCATGCCCTCGAATGGCTCTGCGACTCCTTGGAAGAAGCCGGTGGGTTCAGTGAACGACTCGGCGGGGGCTTCACCCGCGAATTCTCGACCTTCAAGCGCGCTCGGGGCGAAGCCACCGCCGCCAGTTGCTACGAAGCCAAAGGTAGCTCCGCCCCCGGTCGCCGCGAAACCTGGTGCTGTCAAGCCTCCGGGTAAACCACCGATTCCCACAGCTCCCAGGCCTCATGCTGGTAACACGGCTGCACCTAGGACAAGCATCGCAAAGCCGTCCCCGCCGTCTGGTCAAATGGACTTGGCTGCAGCGGTGAGTACATTAAAATCTGCCTTTGCAAATGTTGCTCATTGGTGCGCCCGGCAGCTCGCTAAGCGGGCGCAACGGATGGGTGAAGATTAATGAATGCATGGATCGACGTAATCGTCTGCTCTGGGGTTCCAGACCCAACACTCCGGTTTATTTATGTAGTTAGATATGAGAATGCCTGTGGTATGGGCATAGGAGCCTGGATATTCCAATCACAATGGGTATACGAAGTCAACTTCAGCGGTCTATGGTGATGTTGGGATGCGTGACATCGCTCGCGACGGAGTAAATCATAAAGAATGTGTGATGGTGATTGGAGGCGGTACCGGAGAGTCCGTAGCCAGCTCCTCGTCACTTTCTACTGAGGACATGCTGCCGCTATCTGGCATAGCGACAACCACAGAAGATGGGTGACTGTGTATCGTCTCGTCGTCTGCATCGTGCTTGTCTATATAACTAGTTCTCTTCGAGGTGCCTTGCCCAGAATCTCGCCAAGAGCGCAGCTCGTCGGCATTGAGAACCTTGGTTGCCAGAACGGCTCGAACGTCTTCTGGCCGCGTTTCAAGAGCCCTCTTGCCAGACTCTATGAGGCTGTCAATCAGACTCCTGACCCTCTGGAATACTTCGTCTTCCCCCTCTTCGACGTCACTGTCATCGTCATCATGATCCTCGCCCTCGTCATCCAACGCAGACGTGACAGCCTTGTACGTTCCCGGTGGAAGAATGAGCCTCGACTCCCTCAGTTTCCGGCGCAAATCGCGAATCTCCTTCGCCTGCTGATTCTTGGTCGTTTCGAGAGACGCGTTGATCGCCAAAAGAGAGCGATTCGTGATTTCCAGGTCTGCGATCTGTGGAAAACGCTTCCCTCAGTCCTATCGAAAGAACGGCTCTCTGCAACGAACCTTGCGGTTGGTCTTGGCCTCGGCCTTGAGCTGTCGTTCGGATCCGTCGGATTCTGCGTCGCTGTCGCCTCTGAGGTCGCGGGGACTCCTCTCTTTGGAGCGACTACGGTCCCGCTTCGTCTGTGCTCTGGCATCTACCTGTGGGAAGAGCGGGCTGGGTTGACTCATCCGTTCTGTGCTGCGGTGTTTGACGTGCGACGCGACGCTCGAGATGTGGTTGTCAGCGGTTTGTTCGCTGTTCAGAGGCACGGACGTTTTCGAAACCGACGACTTGGAAGAGAGCGAGAGTGCAGATATTGGAGGGGAGTGTGGGGGTAGGGGAACTGAGGTGGGGTCCACTTTGGGAACTAGGGGCGATTTCTTTACGAAATGGGGTTCGCTCGAAAGGGTGGGTGATGTATAGGGACGGGCAGGTGACGGTGCACGTCGGGGTGTGTAACGGTGGGGGTTGGCAGCGGGTGAAGAGGTCGTGATTGGGTAAAACGCCGAGGGTGATGGGTCGTTCAAAGAGAAATAAGTTATGGAGGGAGCCCTAGAACGGGTATGTATCGGACGCGTTGTGGCATAAGGTGGTGATAATGGTCGTGACGCAGGGTCTCCTGCACTCGTTGATGTCGATTTGACGAAACCGGTAACTTTCGACTTGATCTTGATTGGAGGTAGTATTGGCGGAGTGTTCGTCCGCCCAAGGTCTACCAAAGGGGGTTCAGCCAAAGGTGATGCAGGCGTTGGGAAGGAGGATGTGTTGAGGTCCGAGACAGAAAGTGCATGATGTAGTATCACACTCCCGCTTCGCGGTCTCTCCTCGGAGTTCAGAAGTCTTAGCTTGGCGGACGCAGCGGTGAGAGCGCGCTGACGGGGTTCTAGGCTGATCGGATTTGTTTGGACAGGATTCATCCCAGACCGTGATATAGGTCTGGCCGTAATGCGAGCTTTGGGTGAGCTACTTGATTCCCCATTGGGCAACATTCGGGACGGCCTTTGAGGGGAACTTGGTCTGGAGTGGCTCGGAGCGGAGACACTATTGGAGCGGGAGGCACTCAGAGAACTGGAGCTGGATAGTTTCCGGAGAGGCGCATTACTGGTAATCTTGGCCTTGGGATGGAAAGGAGGTGGAGAGAGCGAAAAAGCCGGTGACAGCTTTGTGGGAGAACCTGGTCTTGATCTAGAGTGAGGACGAGCAAACCCTGCCTTGAAGTCGGCTCTTGCGGTTACCTGTGTCGAGAGGTCGACACGAAGGCCGTCGAGTGGACGAGTGGACTCACTTTTCGCAGAGGGACGTCCATTCGTGAAACATGCAGACGATTATACGGTACCTGAAGGAGTACTAGTGTGAGTTCAGACAGCAACTCACACTGACGAAGCACATTTTACCGCGCACGAAAGTCGTATGTGTGTAGTCGCAGTGCAAGCCGTGACGGACTGTCCAATTCGGGTTGCCGAGAACATGATAGATACACAAGCGCTAAACTACATTACTTCTGCTTTCCAAGCACTTTTTCCACCGCTTTTTCCACCAGTCGGCGTAACCCTTCCTCCCCTCCACCACCCAACGCAGCAATTACACTCTTCTCGACATACTTACCCACCATGTCCACCTCAATGTTAACACGCGCACCGGCAGCCTTCTTCGCAAGAGCTATCTTTTCTTGGGTGTGTTGGATGAGCATGATACCAAAGATCCGCTGGGCGTCGTTCACTTCGGTCAGGGTGAGAGACGCGCCGTCGATCGCGACATATCCTTTCGGGATGAGGTATGGCATGAGCGAAGGACGATCGGCTGTGGGCTCGGGTAGCTGGAACCACAGCCGCAAGGAATCGCCGTCATGCTCTCGCCGAATGATAGTTGCAGTGGTATCGACGTGAGCCTATCGCTCGTTAGTAGTAATGATGTCGCGGTGTGCGTCGCGCATACCTGCACGAAATGACCGCCAAACCTCACATGCGCAAGCATGGCACGCTCGAGGTTCACTTGCTCGCCAGCAGTGCGGTCACCTAGCAAAGGCACGTCGAAATGGAACACGGTGTGACTGCCAACATGCATGCGTACCCAGATCGGTTCTATCCAGCGTTTCGTTGGCCAGCCATACTTTGAAGTAGCCACCTCGCTGTTCCTTGTCGAATTCGGTGACAGTCAAGCATGCACCATTGACTGCTATCGAATCACCGATGTGACAGTCGCCCAGGATGGGTGCAGAGTTAGATATTGTCAGAGTACACCCCCCTGCATCTCGGTGGATGGAGGAGATGGTACCAAGATGCTCGATCTAGATGACATTGAGCGCGACAGCCCATGCAATGAGAGAGTTGGAGGGCTTGCCAGACCGGTGAACATGTTCTGGGAAAGGTCAACTACAAGGGGACGTGACGTGACTTTGAATTCCTCATCTGGAAACATCTCGTCTTGAACGCTCATGTCGTCGTCGGACAAGAAGCAAGGACGTCAAAGCTCGGTATATTCACAACCGCCTGCTCGTAACCGGACATTATGGGAATCATACAAAGGCAAGGTAGATTGTGTACAGCGAACGACATTATGCTCATGCTTTCGACAGTGCTTCCCGCGAGGACAAGGTTGTACGTGTCCATGGCGGTGTGCGCGGTTGGCGCAGCGGGAGTATTCATCTCTAACTACTTGGAAAAACAATTTCCTGCGGACCACCCCAGGGAAGCATGAATCCGGGATGGATGATAGGATGTATGCGTGGTGAGTTCGGCCTGCCGACCACAACGAAACCGCACAAGTGAGACAGGGAGCGGATGGGGTTTAGACGGGGGGAGGATGGTCGTTCCTTCGGGACGGGTGTCGGTGTAGTGTGTTCCAGTCTTTGGTGTCGGTATTCCATGGCAGTTCCCGTGGTCGTATGGTATATGTATACACAGACGCAGCGTCGTGGAGCGATTCAGCCTTGTGGTGGTTCCGGTCGGAGGGAGAATGGGAGAGGGTCCTGGTATCCCAGCTGTACTTTTCGCAGTCCGGGATGAATTCCTCCGAGACAAGGGGAGTGGACGTGCAAGAGATGATGTCCTTGAGGAATCTCCAGAGACGGTCGAAGTACATGGCGCATGTGATGGATGTGGCGACGAAGAGGACCGCGATGATGGTGATGCCGATGATCTGCCATGTTTTGCTTGATTGGCTGGTGGCGTGACTTTCCGCGGATGCTGGCAGGGCGGATGTCGAGGCAAGGGCGGTCTGAGTGGCGGTGGGTTCGGCAGAGTCGGTCCGCTGGGTGGGAGTTGGAGGCCACTGTTCATTAGAGGACTGGGACGTTGCCGGGGTCGGTTTCGGAGACTGGCTCGCGGAGGACCTTGTCGAGGGCTTGTCGAGGGTGTGGAGGACGGCGCGGGTGGGAAGTAAGGCGTCAGAGGTGTCGCTGTCGCCACCGAGCAGGCCGAGAAAGTCTCGCTTGTGTTCGCCGGGGAGCGCGAGGGCAGAGAGGGCCAAAACGAGGCAAGGGAGGAGCAGCATCGAGAGAGAGCAAGGACAAGAGAGCGACCATCACGTGATAATATAATCCTAGTGGAAGGGAGTGAGTATCCGACGAGGTCGGGGTCAAGGAATCAGAAAAACCCAAAGAGCGATCTCATCCAGGCGAGTCGTATAATAGGGAACAATCGCAAGTTCATCCCGACAGCAGACACTAGGAGGAGATACTCACCGTCAGTGACAAAAAGTGATCCGGAAATCGCCGGTTCCCAGGTATGGCAATTACTCGGGCCATACCTGGCGTCATAGCGCACACACACAGCACCAGCCTTTTCTTGACTCGCCGCCATCGCCATCGCCGTCCTCAACGTACAAGTCGTCAAGTGATGTCCTCCAGAGAACCCTTGTGGTTCTGTCACGAAGTAAGTCGTTTTATATCACACACCACATCCGACTCACATCCGATACAGTGTCATGCAGAGATGAGGCCGCTGATGGTCAGTCCATCTCTTCCTTCCCTGTCCATCATTGTGTTCATCCTTGTCATATTCATAGACACCTGACCCTATATGCGCTTCTTGTCGCGGTTCTTTCGTGGAAAAGGTACACCTGCTACTCACCTCACTATATCCCTGCGTTCTAACCCTTCCGACAAGCTCGAGAATCCAAACGATGACCCTCGGGATTTTCTAAATCGAGCACCCGACACGTTCGACATCACAAACGATCTTCCCGGCGCGTTCGAAGGATTCTTCCGTTCGGGTATCGTCTCCCTTTGCCCTAATCGATCGCTACCTAATTCCTTTCCTTTAGCTTCCTGGAGACAGAGCCAGAGCTCTACCGCCCGTGCCTCTTCACCCCGTCCTCGCTCCCCGCCCACACAACGAACACAAGATAACTCTGTATGTATTGCCTTGCATTCCCGTACGTCCTCGCTTCTCATCCACTCTCATAGTCAAGCACCGGCCTTCGCTTTGAATTCCACAGTGGTCCCGGTGGGAGAAGCACAAGAACATTCATCCTTGGAGGCTCAGATGCACCTGGGCGCTCTCCACCGCAGCCAGATCGTCCCGTACCTACCATATTCGAGTCCGTCTTCGTTCGGTAGTCCCCCATTTGATCAAACTTGACTTCACCTCCAGGTTTCTGCGTCGTGACCCGGACAACGCTAATAACATGCGCACTCCCGGAGACATCACCGGTCCATTAATGGCGCAGTACCTCTTGGCTTTGTTCGGCCGTGAACCTCATGCCCATGGGGATCCCTTTGCCGAGCTACTGGGTATGCCACCATCAGCGCGATGGGGCGATTACGTATTTAATCAGGAAGGCTGGTGCCTCATCTCATCTCTCCCTTGTCCCATCTGACAGTCCTATAGCATTGGACCAAATATTGACCCAACTTGCCGAGAATTCCACTGCTGGAAGGCCAGTACCCGCAACAGAAGAAATAACCAACAACTTGCCAAGACAGGTGCTCGCAGAAGGCTGTTCGTGGTCACGTATCCTTGACATATACCCTCCTTGCTAATGTGTCATGCAGCTCCGCTATTGGAAAGAGATTGTGCAGTTTGTAAAGAGTCATTCAGCTTGGGTGCAGAAGACCCAGACGAATTAGTCGTAGTCACGCTCCCTTGCAAACACCCGTTCCACGAAGGATGCATTCTTCCTTGGCTGAAATCGAGCGGCACATGTCCAGTTTGCAGGTTCGCCTTGAGCGTCTCCTGTGCTTCGATCGTCCCATGTAACTCAACGTACAGGTTCGCTCTGATTGCTCAGCCACAACAACATTCCCCCGGAGGGCCTCCTGGAGGGAGCTCAAGCTCTAACCGCACCAATCCTTCTTCCGGATCACGCCAGCGGTCACCCGGGAACTCTGATAGAGGTGTCGGTGGTCTCTTCCATACTCTTTTCGGAGGTGGTGCTGGTGCTTCTGGCGGAAGCAGTGATACTTATTCGACGCGCCCTCAACACAACATGGGAAGAGATAATCGCAATGTCCATCCGGAGATGGGCCGTACACCGTCTTTTCCCGGGCAATGGATTGAGGACATAGATTGACAAGAACCCCACACCCCTTCTTCCATGTCTGTATATCTTGACATTTGCGTTGCTCATGATCCACCATCTGGCTTCTCACACCACCTTCTCAACTATTAGTCACCATTGTATCTGTCCGTAACATTCAGATTCTGTAACAACATGGACCCGTATTTCCACCATCGTCGCCAAGAGCTTTTACAATATCCAAGACTTTGTGACCTTGGTCATCTTCCTGAGAAGAGCGAATGCTTCGAAACTGCTAGATCTCCCTGAGTACTTCCATCAGTAGTTGATGATCGATGAGTAATGGCATCGGGCTTTCCATCGTGCGTGAAACCAGTATTGAACATCATTTTCTCTCGGTATATATATACTACATAAAGACCCCAAATTTCAACGACGTGAAATTCAAGGCAAAATTATCTCATGTTCCGATCTAGTTGGTGGTGGCAGTTGTGAAGCTCGTCGTTGCGAAACCGACCTGGGAGTTGGTAGTGTCAAAGACACTGTAGAAGCGCTCGAGGAAGGTCTGGCCGTTGATAAAGTCAAGACCCTGTCCGGACACGCTGCCGAGGTTGTTCACGATCGAGTAGATCGAGCCGGACGTGCCGCCAATGTAGGTATTGAGCGTTCGTGGCCAAATTTGGCCGTTGGGGGTCAACGCGTACGTGACCTCGGGGTGCGATGTCAGCAACGGTCGTTCGAGAGGACGTGTCAAGGGATGCTTACAGAGCCAATGTTGAAGTTGAGGTTCTGGAGGAGGCTATATTGAGTGGTAGTAAGCTTCAACAAGCCGGTGCTGCGGTCCAACGTGGCACCAGTGGCACTCGCGTACGCCGAGTAGGCATCTGATGTCAACAGTTCAGTGTCGTGTCCGCCCCGAGTCCGCACGTTTTACTCACTGGAAGCAAGAAGGATCAAAGTGGTGCCGGTGTCGACGATACCAGCAGTCTGCGATAAGATCGTCGTGCCGCCGTAGGTGATGCTCTCGTTGATGCCCCAGTAGTACTTGGCAGGAGAGGTTGTCGTCAGAGGGCTGAAACGATTCGATCAGATATTACCGGGTGACCCAAGCTGAATACTAACGTGTAGGTCAAGGTACCAGTGTACTTGGTGGCGTCAATGCCACCGAAAGTAAGTTCGCCATTCGTGGATGTCTGAGTGGTGGTGGGTGCGAAGAAGACGCCGACAACTTCCTCGGAGATCGTCCCTTGTGCGAAGAGGTTTTGGGTGACAGTGGGGATCTCCGTGGAGGGCTGGTTGGTCAGAGTGCCCTGAGTCAGGATTTCCGGGCCAATACTAGAAGCTGATCGGTAACCGTGCTTGAGTGATGAGGATCCTCTTACCCCAAAATGCCGTCAACGCCTTGGAAACCAGTCGAGGTGCTTGCGACACCAATGGACTGCTGATTAATAGTAAGACCAGAACCAAGAGCGACGGTGTCTATCCATTCCTGTCCTACACAAACGCGATAAGTTCACTGAGTCCCCTGGGAAAAACTCGTAAGGCTTACCAGAGAAAGAGCCGGAGCCGTATGAGACCGACTATGGGAAGACGTGAATGTTTCCTTCGCGATCGAAAGATTCGGTCAAGCTTACCACAGGCTGGCCAGTATTGGTGCCTGTTTGTCCGTACGGTGTACTAGCGCCGACCCAGGTGTTGGAAGAGCCAGTGTCGACAATCAAATAATCTGCACATGGGAGGGTAAGCGTCATGAAACTCGATGCAGAGCATAACACACAGGTGGTCGCTGGACTACCGACTGCGACCGCGGCAACGTATGAGACAGCCTCGTTGGTGACAGGGAAGCTAGCAGCACGACGATCCAGCTTGCCAGCATGAATAGCAGCACCACGTTCCTTTAGTGCAGTAGCACGAGCTTGGTCATGCTCAACGAGGTTGACAGCACCACCATCGGTGTTGATGCGCTTGGCAAACGGCAAGCTGACACGGGGACTGCGGACCTCCACTGGCGTCGCCGCGATGGAGAGGGCGAGGAGCAAAGTGGTGAGCAACGACGCAGCACGAAACATGATTGACCAGATACGAGACTGGGAGAACAATATCCACTTACCCGAGCCTTTTATACTACGTTACAGGGAACAGACCGACGCTTGATGAGCAGTCCATATGGTGCAGTCCCAGGCCTAAGAAAGGACTGATCGTCTGTCATGCGGAGCTTGCTCTTTGCGGTAGCGGTCCTATGACCAGTCGACGCATGAGGCTACGACCACCAAGAACTTTGTTCCGTCGCGTAATCCAAACACCCTCCTAGCTCTTCCAGACAAACCCATTTTCGTGTGCGCTCCCATAAACTTGGGGGCCGCTTGCAATGATGACAGGATGTGGATCTTCTTTGAAAGCATGAATCATTTGATCGCTCAGGCGTGTATTCTCCCCAAGAGGACGGATTGTCACAGGCACAACTCCTGGAGATAGCAAGAATAAACGCTGGACAGGAAATTCTGTGTACTTTCTGGAATCATGTTGGGCTGTAAACGAGCGATAAGGTGAGTGTAGATCCATCACGATCAACGGAACGCACCCGTACCCCACAAACGTATTGTTGATATCCATGCGGTCACGCTGGGAAGGTTTACAACGGTGGATTCTGTTAGCGTCAGTGGGAAGTGTTCGCAGGGAGGAAAGAACCATACGGATGTCCCGGGCCAATCTCAGGCACGAAAATAGAGGCGCGGACCAGGCGGTGTCGAATTTCTACTCCAAAGGTGACAACGTCAATCAATAAACGTTCGGCGAGAAACTTAGACCCAGGTCCACGGGCCAATGTACTCGGAATCTTCGAGGTCTGAACGAAAGTGCCATGTGCATCGCGAAGTGATCATGATGTTGATAGGCTCAGACCGAAATAAAACGCTCCCCGGGCCTCGGTATTATTATGAATGCCGTTGCCGCACAAGGCTGAGACTGTACGCAAGGCCGTGTGTTGACGTTCTACGTTGGTCTTTCTGAGCTGGACATTGTGCCGTTTGAACGAGATGTCGGACCTGCTAAAATTCGCCACTCGAAGTCGGCTGGTCGTCTTGGACGACTGAGAGTCGATTGTGCATGAGGTCCAACAGCCAGTGCCTGCACACCGGCAATATTGTACAGTTGACGGTATGTATGAATCCAATCTTGATGCCTAGTACTTAGTGGTAGCAGTGGTAGCATATGGTCGGATCCAACATTCAACAAGTTAATTCCGCGTGTGTCTTTTCTCCTCCAAGGTGGGAATTGTTGAGAGATCTCTCGTGCACCAATCCACG